>SJYC01019599.1:0-14456 GCA_006408675.1 Madoqua kirkii
TCTTTCAGTTCTGGTGTCCTCAGTGGGTATGCCCAGCAGTGGGATTGCTGGGTCATATGGCAGTTCTATTTCCAGTTTTTTAAGGACTCTCCACACTGTTCCTCATAGTGGCTGTACTAGTTTGAATTCCCATCAACAGTGTAAGAGGGTTCCCTTTCCTCCACCCCCTCTCCAGCATTTATTGTTTGTAGATTTTTGGATAGCAGCCATTCTGACCGTTGTTAGATGGTATCTCATTGTGGTTTTGATTTGCATTTCTCTGATAATAAGTGATGTTGAGCATCTTTTCACATGTTTGTTAGCCATCTGTATGTCTTCTCTGGAGAAATGTCTATTTAGTTCTTTGGCTCATTTTTTGATTGGGTCATTTATTTTTCTTGAATTGAGCTGCAGGAGTTACTTGTATATTTTTGAGATTAGTTGTTTGTCAGTTGCTTCATTTGCTATTATTTTCTCCCATTCTGAAGGCTGTGTTTTCACCTCACTTATAGTTTCCTTCATTGTGCAAAAGCTTTTAAGTTTAATTAGGTCCCATTTGTTTATTTTTGCTTTTATTCCCATTACTCTGGGAGGTGGGTCATAGAGGATCCTGCTGTGATATATGTTGGCAAGTGTTTTGCCTATGTTTTCCTCTAAGAGTTTTATAGTTTCTGGTCTTATGTTTAGATATTTAATCCATTTTGAGTTTATTTTTTGTATCGCGTTAGAAAGTGTTCCAGTTTCTTTTACAAGTGGTTGAGCAGTTTTCCCAGCATCACTTGTTAAAGAGGTTGTCTTTTCTCCATTGTATATTCTTGCCTCTTTTGTCAAAGATAAGGTGTCCATAGGTGCATGGCTTTATCTCTGGGCTTTCTATTTTGTTCCACTGATTTATATTTCTGTCTTTGTGGCAGTACCATATGGTCCTGATGACTGTAGCTTTGTAGTATAGCCTGAAGTCAGCCGGGTTGATTCCTCCAGTTCCATTCTTCTTTCTCAAGACTGCTTTGGCTATTCGAGGTTTTTTTGTACTTCCATACAAATTGTGAAATTATTCGTTCTAGTTCTGTGAAAAATATTGTGTATCAACAATGCAATCAGCCTGCTGCACAATTGGTCTGAACTGTGGCAGCAGCATCAGTTATGGCAGAGGTCAAAATGCTGATGTGCAGCATTGGAAATAATTATCCTCCAATTAAGAAAAAGCAAAGCAAAACAAAACTCTAATGTGGTCATCTCATTCAAATATGACCTGACTGCCCCAGGAACCAAACCTCAGCTGCCTCTCAAATAGAAGCCTTTGAATGCAATAAATCAAGAAGGAATTTCTTTTTGACTATCAAAGTGAGTTCCTTTAAGACAGTCTTCTGTTGAAATGACTATTTTTCATTTTGCATATTATGAACATCATGATTTCTCTTCCAGATATTATTGTCTCTCTAGTTAACAAAGATGTCCCATTGAAAGGACTAGGCCTCATTTAAAAAAAATCAACCAAGGTTCTTCTACTTATCAAAGTTCAATGTGGGAATTTTCATAGCATGTGGGTTGAAAGATGAATAAAAATGTATTAGTAGTCCCAAACACATTACATTGATACTATTTTTTTCAATTGAAAAAAAATTTGTTAGCTTTACTAAACTGGCACCCAATTATTTACACAAGTAGGCTTAAGGATTGGGTAAAGGGATTCAAAACAAATCAACAACAATCAAGTAATGATGGGAGATTTGACACAGTTCAAGAGTTGCCCAGAGTTCAAAAAGCCTGCTTTTCACATCAGCTTTCATAATTCTGATGCCCTCTGTATAGCAACTCCCATCCTCTATTTCTATCTGGTATAGAACTCTAGGAATGCCAAGGAAAAAGCACAAAACAATGCTCCCAAGCGCAAGAAAGCCTGATTTTTTTTCATGCTTTTAGCAATGTGACCTTAGGTATTGATTTATAGCCCACTGCTGCACCCTGGAGCAAAAGGGAACATTGGTAATTAATCAGTATCTGCACTTTCTAAAATAGTGCTGACTTGCAACAAAGAGAGACCCTTTATTTTTCCTCTCTGTCTCCCAGTGAATGCAGATGCAGACACTGACCTCTGACCTTTCTCCAAATTTTCATGCTGCAGCTGTTATTTTTCTTTCTCTGAGCCTTTAGTTGTTGATAGACTGCTAAGATTCATTAAACTGTATTAGCACCCTTCTTTCAAGCAAATATGAAGCAATTTATACCAAGGCTTATAAAATATATCTTTATTTTGTATATGTCCACCCAAACTCCCTGTCTCTTCCCTTTGTCCTTCCCCTGACAACCATTAAGTTCCTCCTCTAAGTCTCTTTTGTAAGTAAGACCATTTGTATCATTTCTATTTTTTACATTTATTTTTTAATTGAAGGATAATTGCTTTACAGAATTTTGTTGTTTTCTGTCAAACATCAACATGAATTGTATCATTTCTTTTAAAAACCCACATATAAGGGATGTCATACATGTGCACACTGCTGTATTTAAAATGGATAACCAACACGGATCTGCTAATATAGTGCATGGAACTCTACTCAGTGTTATGTGGCAGCCTGGATGGGAAGAGAGTCTGGGGAGAATGGATACATGTATATGTATGACTAAGTCTCTCCTATGTTTGCCTGAAACTATCACAATACTGTTAATTGGTCGTACCCTGATACAAAAAAAAAAAGTTAAAAAATATACATATCTTTATTGAGCTCAGAATGAAAGTTAGTGCTTTCACTGGGACACCTATCAGGAATTTGCCAGATAAGTACATAGGCTGATCGACCACTTTAAGAAGGCATAGTAATGTCTTTTGAAGAATTTTATATTAAACATAGAACTTTCCACTGTAAAACTCTTAAGATTGTAAATGAATTGAATGAGAAAGCTCTTTTTTTATATCCCATTAGCGTCATTACTGAAATAGGGCCACAAAAGGTAAGGGCAATAAAACCAAATACCTTGAGGTATATATGCAAATTATATGCTAATATATGGTAATCTGAGCACTCTGTTCAGTGGCCATAAAAAATACTAAATACAGCTAATTAAAGATAGGTAAGTTGCTGTGTTCCATACTTCACAGCAATATGAGAGAAGTAGTATATTAGGATAATTACAGCATTCTTGCCTTGAGGAATGCATCCAACATTTTAATAGTATTTCTTATTCTGGTATATTTGTGCACTTCACTGAACATAATCACCTTTTCTCTTTCCTACTTCAGGTTGTAGGTTCATGAAGTTTGTGCAAAACTAAGTAATAAATTCTTTAGCCCAAAGGAAAACAAATGTTTCTTCTCCCTTGAAACTTTGGTAGAGTCATACCCACTTAACATACTATTGTAACAAGTGCCCCTGACCCAGGTAGTGGGGTTCAGTGGTCAGCCATATTGAAACTTGGGTAACCAGAGCCAAGAATTCTCAGCATACATGGCAAATGACTGTTTCTTCCAGAATTGCAACCTTAACACAGAGCATTCTTTCTTGTGAACTCAAGTCATGGAGAATCCCAGGGACGGGGGAGCCTGGTGGGATGCCGTCTATGGGATCACACAGAGTCAGACACAACTGAAGTAACTTAGCAGCAGTAGCAGCAGCAAGTCATGGAATATGTGTTTACTTCTTTAATTCTTAGAAAATTCTGAGAAAACAAAGAACTGTAAGAGATGAGAGCTAAAGTTGATGTGAAATTTGCCTTAAAAATATCCAATTTTCCTTAATCTAACTATAAAGTTATGTATATATATTCAATATGTTAACAGTGCTTTAATCTCTAAAATGCTTCTGCTCACTATTAACTATATACTTTATCATGCTGAAAGCTACCAAAAATAGGCAAAAAATCCACCTGAAATAAATTTACCAATTTTCTTGTGGAAGTTTATGTTGCTGATGCTTTCCAGGCTGCTGGGTAGAGATTTAACAGCTCTGCAAAAGAGGGGGTGGTGTTAGTATTTCATAAGTTCATCATATATCACAGATCAGTATTTCAAACAAAACTAAATGAAAAAGAATATTGCAAACCAACCACCACCAACAAAAATCTATTATATGGTTAGCATGTAGGATAGTAGGCCCTAAACTTTAGAATATATTAGAATTGCCTGAAAGACTTGTTAAATCACAGAATTTCTGTTGCAGTAGGTCTAGATTGGGGCCTGAGAGGGCTTCCCTGGTGGCTCAGCTGTAAAAAATCCACCTGCAATGCAGGAGATGGGAGTTCAATCCCTGGAGCTGGGAAGATCCCGTGGAGGAGGAAATGGCAACCCACTCCAGTATTCTTGCCTGGAGAATCCCATAGACAGAGGAACCTGGCAGGCTATAGTCCATGGGATCACAAAGAGTTGGACACAACTGAAGTAGCTTAACATGCAAGCACAGGGCCTAAGAATGTCTGTTGCTAATATGTTTCCAGATGATACGGCTGGTCCACAGCCCACACTTTGAAAACCACTGCTGTAGGCTAAGGAAAGCTAATTATGTGACCTGCAAAAACGAAAGGCGTTCATGAGCTTTCTTTGAAGGCTTTCCAAGCCATTCCAACAATCAACAAAATAGTCCTTGCTTAGGTAGAGGTCACATTATTTCACCATTGTGGGGAGTGGTTTCATCTCCAGCCTCTCTCTGGGTATTGTGACCCAGGTTTTGTGAATCACTTGGATGATTTATTTTAAATGACTCTGACTTAAATAATGACAGTTATATTTGCCAGGATGCTTTCAGTTGCGGGAATCTTAAATAATTTAAGCAATTCTCTGATAATGAGTGATGTTGAGCATCTTTTCATGTGTTTGTTAGCCTCCATATGTCTTCTTTGGTGAAATGTCTATTTAGTTCTTTGGCCCATTTTTTGATTGGGTTATTTAGTTTTCTGGACTTGAGCTGCATAAGTTGCTTGTATATTTTTGAGATTAGTTGTTTGTCAGTTGCTTCATTTGCTATTATTTTCTCCCATTCAGAAGGCTGTCTTTTCACCTTGCTTATAGTTTCCTTTGTTATGCAGAAGCTTTTAATTTTAATTAGATCCCATTTGTTTATTTTTGCTTTTATTTCCAGTATTCTGGGAGGTGGATCATAGAGGATCTTGCTGTTATTTATGTCGGAGAGTGTTTTGCCTATGTTCTCCTCTAGGAGTTTTATAGTTTCTGGTCTTACATTTAGATCTTTAATCCATTTTGAGTTTATTTTTGTGTATGGTGTTAGAAAGTGATCTAATTTCATTCTTTTACAAGTGGTTGACCAGTTTTCCCAGCACCACTTGTTAAAGAGATTGTCTTTTGTCCATTGTATATTTTTTAAAATATAAGATATACTCAGTCCTTCTTCAAGTATTTTTTTGACCAAAACTATGTGCAGTGCAAAAAGCATAGGAACTGATATGTCTTTCCGAATGATTGCTTTGAAAAGAAATACATAAAACAAGCATCCTCTTTTCCAGGAAACTAAGTATTCTCTAAATCACTGTCAGAAACAGTTAACTTCCAACCATTCAGTATCGGTTTCTAAATGCCTTGGAGAACACTAAACATCCCAGTTCTCTCTCAAGCAGAAAACATTCCATGTCTTTGGCTGGAGATGTCTTATTAGTCACCTTGAAAAACAGCGAAAGGCACATGTAGGAAAAGAAACATTTTGACTGTGGGAAATGGAGCAACTCTTCTTTCTTAAAAGTTATCTGAAGGACCTTTGAGTTTGAGAGATGACTCACTAAATCCCTGCCCACAAAGAAGGCTGCTTTCTGAGGACACTAATAAAGCTGAATTTCTCCCCTCCCATAATGAATGGAAAGATATAGGATACAGTGCATTTGCATAACATGTATTTGGTGATCCACGCAGAAAGGTTTATACAGTTGTGGTGGACAGATATTTCTTTTTCCTATTAATAGCTTCAGTTTTGCCCTTCACATCTGTGGGCAAAGGAACTTGCTGTAGGAGAACAACAAAAAAAGAGATGTATTTTGTAAACTTCAAACTATCATCTGTAGATCTCTCTACAAGTCAGTATAAAATTGGGGCCTCCGTTTCCTCCCCTTTGGAACGGGTGCTAGAGGTGATGATGCCCACTCTTGTCTTCAGTGAGAACACCAGTCACCTTTCTCCAGGTTATCGTTCTCCCGCGCCTCTCTCCCAGATTGGAAATCAGTTAAAAGGTGGAACTTGCCATCAATAAAACCAGAACAGCGGAGTTCATGGATTTTTCTCTAGGGTCTTAAAAAAAATCTAGCTATAAGGAATTGGGGTTACCCAGGATTACGCATGATGATGTTCTTCTGAGATTAATGAGTGAATTTGATTCATGTCTTGAAGTGTCTTTGTTTAGTTATTTGTTTGCTATATTTCTTTCAATGCAATCTGAAAGAAAACCCTCATTTCCGTTACCACAATATTTTCGCCAGTTACTTTTTAGCAATTATTCATGTGTTGGCCTTAATTGTTATAAATTGCCTTGAGATTTGACTCTGCTGTGTGACCGCATGCTATTTGCACCATGAAGTCCTACTGTCTCATCATTTGAAAATGAGTGCCTTTCCAGGACCGATTTGATCCTCACTTTAGTCTGTGAATTGCAGGGATGCTGCACTTTGTGAGTGAACGGAGGTTCTCTTTGCTTTTGGAGCTCTTAGCACGGCTAAATGTCATGTCAGAAAGCCAGTCTGTTTCACTTAGGTGTCCTGGAGCTGGCACCTGAACTGGCCAAACAGGCTCAGATGAAATGAGAGCTTTTCTCCAGTGGAGCGTTGCTCTTGTGTTTGCTGGAGAGTTTTTTCACTGCCTTAAATGTCAGCCAATTCTAGAAGGCACTTTTTTTTTTTTTTTTTTTGCTCCGTGCAACATATAACTATTATGAATCACCTATGGAAAACCTATACCTTGCCATTGTATTAGATATTAAGCAAAATTAACATTTTGAACAAAACAAAAACAGTCCTTTGTGTATTACTGATACATTCAGTCTGAAGTCTGGACCCTCTCATTCTCACCTAGCAGATGAGGTTAGGCACTTTCCTCTTCACTCTGTGGCACAAAATATTGATTTTGCTAAAGAGCTGGTCCAGTTATATCAAGCCATTATTACTTCCCTTGGTGTCAAGAACAACACTGTGATGTTCCCAGTGGGAATCATAGTAGCCAACTGAAAACTTGGGAACGGAGGACTTGGAGTGCTCAGCGTTTTTATTTTCAAATATGTTAAAAAGAAGAGGAATGGTAGTGCCCACCCCCAAAATTCAATGAAGCCAACAGATTTCATGAGAAGGCTGAAGTTTTAAAGTGACTAATTTTAGAAGACTAAAAAAATGCAAAGTTTTATCAAACCTATGATCATAATAATATTTTAATATAGCTCTCTTTCATTTCAAAAATGTAGAAGAAATAGAAAAGAAAAAATGTGAAGGAAGGAATGAAGAAAGACATCACAAAATGCTGCTACCTCTGTAAAGACTAAAGCAGTTTTTAAAAATATGATACAGATTTATTGCAATCCAGCTTCCATAGAAAGAATTACAGCAGATTTCCGAGGAACATCGTGAAATTTCTTCTCATGGAGAGGCATTTTTAATATGCTGTGCGTGCATGCTAGTTGTGTCTGACTCTGTGACCCCATGGACTGGAGCACACCAGGCTCCTCTGTCCATGCGGTTCTCCAGGTCAGAATACTGGACTGGGCTGCCATCTCCTCCTCCAGGGGATCATTCCGAACCAGAGACTGAACCCTTATCTCCTGTGCCTCCTGCATTGCAGGGGGATTATTTACCCACTGAGCCATTGGGGAAGCCCCTAATATGATGATACGGACCCTTTAATAAAAACTAGCCCTTTGGCAATAAAAGAAAGACCTTATTGTTGGTTCCTGCAGCTGCTTCTCTCAATCTAAGAGATACTGTATTTTTATTTGAGCAATTGACCATTTATTCCTTTAGATTAAATATGAGTCCAGAGTAAAACCTGCATAATTCTGTTTCTAAAACTATATTCTCAGTCACCTAATTACACCATCCTGATGGAACACAAGTTACACGCATATTCCTCTTGCTCTTTACATTCTTGAAGGCAGTTTAGCTCCTTTTAGCATCTACCTGAAGGTCCCTTTCCCTTTTGTCTTTGAGAACCAACATCACCGAAGACTCACCTTAATGTTTTCCTTACAGCCCCACACTTTAACCTTGAGATTATATATGCACATACATACATGTCCATATTTGATAAGACATCCTAGCAAAGAGATAAGGTACCTCTCTTCAGACTCTGCTTGCCATCAGAGTTCTAGCTAGTTTGCTTGATTACATTTTCCTTATTTGAGAAATATTTTATCAAGTCTTTGCCCATTTTCTGGTTCCGAGTGCTACGTGGCTACATCTGTCCTTGGCCAACCCTGTGTCTTTCCACCTCCATCTTTGAATGGGTTAAGCCTGAAGCCTGCTTAGTGACCTAGAGGACCTCTAATCCTTTTTGAATATAGAAAAAGCAAGCTTTAATATCAAATGCCTTCTACAGGCACATTTCACTGTTGTATATCTTTTATATCTTTAATCTCCACCCCTTTCAGCATTATCAGATTTTCTGTCTCCTCTGCCCTTTGCTGACCTCACTGAGCCTCCCAGAGAGGTGTCTCAGAATTATCTCACAAACTAATTATCTTGAGATATTACCTGCTTAGAAATTCTCTTTCAAAGGAAAGAGATTATCTTCTATCACTGCATTTTTTTCCACCTTTACCCAATAGTACTTTCTTAAGAAATAATCAGAAATATTCTTCTTTGATCCACACTTATACCTACTATGCATCTCTGTTCATTTTTAATTTAACTTGGATCTGTTTAGTCTAAAGATGAATGAATAAAGTCAAATCACAGTGTTCTTAGCCTGAAAAACTGCCTGGCCAATATTTTAGTACAACGCAACTGTGTTCTTTGGAGCAAAAGGTGTGTTTCTACACACAAAATTGTCCAAATAACCAAAGGCTATCACAAACAACTATGTGAAGCCTCTTCAACCATAGTAATCTGAATGAAAATTACAGGGTTTGCTACCAAAGGGGAAAAACTGCAATTCTGCATTCAGGCAACTTGTTTCAGCAAAGTCATCTCTCATGTAATGTCTTAGATTGATGTGCATATATTTTGTTTCAGGAGATAACGACAATGGTTATTATTTGCATCATTTTATTAGCAATGCCTTGAGCACCCGGTAACACTGATGTGTTTGATAGCTGACATGGCATGTTTAAATCACAGAAAAATTGGCATATTGGCTAGTAGATAATAAGGCAGCTGTAGCCTGGTTTGGTACATTGAATTTCACTGACATTGCTGCTTACGAAGGAGAGATAACTCTTTTCTCGCTCAATCACTTATGATTGCAGGGCCCAGACAATGCAGGCAATACAGTCAGTGCTCCGAATCGTTTACTGTTCTTCCCAGAAGATACAGCCCTACTGGGTCTGTTCCTACTGTTTAAAGGGGCAGTGCTAACATGTCCCATAAACGCAAGAGGACAGTGGGAGGCAGGTGTTCTTAAATGTGAAGAATAGATTGGCCACATCCTAGTACAACTCTGAACTGTTCCAGTGACTTAGAGAAAGCCCGCTTTGTTGTGGAATAATGGATGGCTTCTGCTGTGTTTATTGCAGCGGTGAGCGAAGGACCAGCCACCCAACAGCCACCCATGTTGCCCCCAGCGCAGCCTGAGCATCCGAGCAGTGAGGAGGCCCCCAGCAGAACCATCCCCACGGCCTGCGTGCGTCCAACTCACCCCCTCCGCAGCTTCGCCAACCCTTTGCTACCTCCGCCGATGAGTGCAATAGAACCGAAAGTCCCTTATACACCACTTCTGTCTCAGCCAGGTAAGTGCCCGTCTGCCTGCAGTGAGAATCTTTGTTGTCCTTGGTGGCTCTGCGTTAAGTGCCCGAGGCTTCCTGAGAAGGCTCGGAGGTGATGTATCTTTTGGATGATGATCACGTGCCTGCTGCACTCGTGTCTTTGGCTGATTTTTGTGGTGCAGCTTTTAAGTATTTGCCTCGTAAATAGCTGGCTGATTTGGTGCCTTTCATTCCTTTGGAAAGTCATTCATGGATGCTGAATGTCAGTTCAGTACTTATAATATGTGATATAGATATGCCCAATAGAGAATACTGGACTTTCTGCTACATGGGTTGTCAGATTTAAAGCTAGACTGCAAAATTAGAGGTCAAGGTACAGAAGTCTGTGAAAATCACCTTTTTAGAGAAATGTATGTAAATCTCATAATTCTGTTTTGCTCCTTCCAATTGTTGTCTCCCAGAGGTTCTTATTTTAGAGTTCCGAGGCCAGAAAGGAGCATCAGACCAGCGTAGAGGCTAATCTCTAATTTTAGAAATAAAGAAATAGAAATAAATTTAGAAATAATCTTAAATAAGTATTATAAGAGTATATAAGAAAGAACAATAAAGAAATAGAAAGAAACCCAAACTTGGATAGGAAGCAATGTCTGTGTTTCCTTTCTAAGAAATGCAGATGCAGAGAGGAGAACCTGAGTCCCTAACTCCCAAGGCAGTGCTCTTTCTGTTACCTTAGCTGGTATCCACTGGCTCCATTGAACCAGAGCTCCTTTTAGTTTCTGTTATGGATTAGGGAGAATCCGGGGTCGCAGAAAAGGGGAGAGGAGGAAGAGGGAGGAAGGTGGACAAGGAAAAGAAAAGAGATGAGGAAGAGGAGGAGGGGAGCAGGGGAGGAGGAATAAATAGATAAGACGAAAGAGAGGTCAGTAGCTAGATAAGTAAAAACGTAAAGAACTACATAGGGCTTAAACTTATTTGGGATATTGGCATCATTCTTGACAACCCCATCATATTAGGCACAAGACAGTTAAGTTCAATAATTCCGTGTAAAGAGAGATGCCCCTCTTTATAGACACGGGTAGCTGCAGGGACCAATCAGGTACAGATACCTATGAGTTAGTTTCTGTTTTCAGCTACATGCCCAGAGTAGTGTTAGTCACTACATTAGTGCTTAAGCCTGCTGACATTAGGAAAGTAAGGCTGCCATTATGAATCTTAAATTTATATAAACATTAAGACTATCTTGTTCCTGGCATCACGCCGATCCATCTGTGAGTATCTGGTTTCTCACCATTCATGTGGTGTCTAGTATGGCTGCTCAGCTACCCAATTCCTTGAGGTGGAGTAGACCCAGGAGGGCTGCGGACCTCCATCCCTTGAGATGTGAGCTGCATGTCGCCCTGGGCAGAATGGGGTCTTCTCTGACACACAGGTTCACTGCAGGTCATGGTTTCATTTCACCGGAGATGGCTCTTCTAGCCCCAAAGAAGGCCATACTAGGATTCGAAGCAAGTCAGTATTGTCCAATCTCTTCTTCTGCTAGCCACACTCTATCCCACATAAACATGATTCGGCGAATCTGCTACTTGGTTGCCCCAAAGCTGTGAGGTCTTTGCTGTTTGAGACAGGAACAATTTGAAGCAAGAAAATTTATTTTAGGAAATTCCTGTGTCAAGAACATGCTGCCTGGTGATTTCTGGCTATACTCACTTTCCCACTGAAAAACCAACTAAGGGAAATGATCTTGTAGGACACTGGTAATCAGGATAGATGGCAGGTTAATTGCAGCTACTAATAATAGCTAACCTTTATTGAATGTGTGTTATGTGACCTATATGCTTCTGAAGGCTTGTAGTATGGTATGTGATCCTCAAAACTTTGTGAGGTTGTGCCTTTTTTAAACCTATTTCAAGGATAAGGAAATTGTAATAAAGAATATTTAAGCAGTATATGTAAATCTACACAGCTAGGGAGCAAGGCTTCTTTTCCCCCTCTTTTTGATTGTAGAAAGCAGGAGTTCTGAAGTTTTAGGAACTCATTTGTAACTCTTAGTTTGTGTCTAACTCATTTAATGACAAAAGCAAAGATAATTTTAAAGCCTATTGAATTAAATCAGTCTAAAGCTGATAAAAAGAAAAAAAAAATGGGAAACATCTGAAATAATTCTGAATTGGGAAATACCATTTTCTCACAAGGTTTCTTCCCTCACATTTCAATGAGTGAGAGAAGATGAGAATTTTATCAGAAGCTTTTTCTACACCTATTGAAATGATTGCATGGTTTTTATTCTTCAGTTTCTTACTCTGGTGTATCATATTGATTAAATAGTGGATATTGAAAAATCCTTGCATCCCTAGGATAAATCCCATTTGATCTTCGTATAGGATCCTTTTAATGTATTGTTGGATTCTGTTTTCTAGTATTTTGTTGAGAATTTTCGCATCTGTCTTTATCGGTGATATTGGCCTATAATTTTCCTTTTTTGTGTAATATCTTTGTTTTCATTTCACAATGATGCTGACCTCATAGAGTGAGTTCAGAAGTATTCATTTTTCTGCAATTCTTTTGGATGCTTCTGAATGATAGGTGTTAACTCTTATCTAAATGTTTGGTAGAATTCACTTGTGAAGCCGTCTGGTCCTGAACTTTTACTTGCTGAGAATTTTTAAATTACTGATTAAATTTCAGTGCTTGGAATGGGTCTGATCACATTTTCTGTTTCTTCCTGCTTCAGTCTTGTGTATTCATTTTTCTGCAATTCTTTTGGATAGCTTCTGAATGATAGGTGTTAACTCTTATCTAAATGTTTGGTAGAATTCACTTGTGAAGCCGTCTGGTCCTGAACTTTTACTTGCTGAGAATTTTTAAATTACTGATTAAATTTCAGTGCTTGGAATGGGTCTGATCACATTTTCTGTTTCTTCCTGCTTCAGTCTTGAGAGATTGTGCCTTTCTGAGAATTTATCCATTTCTTCTAGAGATGTTTAACTGTTTTATCCTGCTGCTGCTGCTGCTAAGTCACTTCAGTCGTGTCTGACTCTGTGCAACCCCATAGACGGCAGCCCACCAGACTCCCCCGTCCCTGGGATTCTCCAGAGAAGAACACTGGAGTGGGTTGCCATTTAATACCAATTTATAACACCAAGAAACTAAAATGCTGTAGTCTTTATATTGTTGATATTCTATTTTGAAGTTTTTTATTTTTTAGGAACTGTGTTATGCAGAGAAAAAAAGATGGAAATGATATTCAGAAGTCCATTTTAAATGAAAATTCTGCAGTGGCAGTAATAGTGGATTTGGAACACAAAATCTGGAAATAAACTCATGCTCCACGTGACCCATAGTAACAAAAAATGACCCCCAAGGGATCCAGTAGAAAGGACACCCGATAAGAGGCAGAAGAAAGCACTTATCGTGGTCATTTACTAATTATTATTACTTTTTTATTCTAGTTACAGTGAAACCAAAGCTGTCTAAAAATATACTCAATACGGCATGAATGAGTGTATTATGTCTTTAAAAGATGGCTCAGAGAGGTGTTTTTTTTTTTGTCTCTACATCTGTTCTCTCAAATACTGAGTGTATTTGAAAAGTCTTTCTGTTCTAATGTCATGTGGGCAAGATCTCATTTTCCTTTGTATTTCCCCTGCATATTTATAAGTCTACATTTATTTTAATATTGTTCTTATTTTCGTGGAATGATTTCTTATAAACTACCTTTTCTTTAAAATTTCCCAGTGTCTTTGACTTGCTGGGGGGTTGATTTTATATAAAACCATAGTTCCCCTTTAAATGCCATCCACCCCCACTCACCTGAGGTCCACCCCCACTGTCACTGGGACATTATTAAATGCCTTTCCCTTTTTTGTTCCTCCATTGTCTCCCTGTGACTCCTGTGCATTTCATAAAGTCTTGCCACATGATTTTCAAATAAGTTCTCTCTGCATTGCTCCTGACACATGGTAAGTAGTATGCTTTTAAGAAAGGGCTGATGTTTACTTATTCTAATAGAAACAGAAAATCAGCAGACTGACAAATGTATTAGCTGTGACATTAACTACATGCTTCTTATTCTAAAAGATGAAATACTTAGAGCTTTCGACAAATTTTAATTCTCAGAAAATCATTGCTTGAGTCAAACTGATGGATGATGTCAAGTCTTTCTCTTTTTGGGTTAAAAACAATACCTCAAGTAATTTTACTCTGAGTTTCATAATAAAAGGCTGCATAATTACTAAGGAACTATCTTTACTTACCACAAGTAGTTACTTTAGATATGGTCATGTGAGGCATCACCATGATTTTGAAATATCATACCCCATGAGAAGCCCCTTCTGGTTTGAAATCATTTAAATTAGGATCGAGGAGGAAGTTCTTTTTCTTCTCAGGCTCCTGCGTATGGTTTTTCTTGGGCAGTATTATCGATCTGTGCCTCAGCTTGCCTCCCAAAAAGGCATGCGGAGCTATTTATATGATTTATTTGTTGTTTAGTCACTCAGTCAAGTCCGACTCTGCAGCCGCATGGCCTGCAGCACACCAAGCTTTCTTGTCCTTCACCATCTCCCAGAGTTTCCTCAAACTCATGTCCATTGAGTCAGTGATGCCATCCAACCGTCTCACCCTCTGTCACCCCCTTCTCTGCATAAT
>SJYC01019600.1:0-47687 GCA_006408675.1 Madoqua kirkii
ACCAAGGCTGGGGAGGTTAGGAGTCAGAGCCAAACATGGACCTCAGATCCTGTGGAGACTGAGGGTCTCAGATTAGTGACTGACACATTCAGCCTTTTTCTTTTTTTATTGCCTCTTTTCGTTCTCACAGACTATTTTTCTCTGTGTAGCAGTAAGCAAGAATGAGAATGTAAACAAGGGAACATCTTTCTAGACCTACCACCACCTTCTTTCTTTATTGTTGACCATATGGAAAGTCCTATGGGATTGACAATAATATCCTTGTCTTAGGTCCCTGTGAGCCATGGTGGGAAGATCAAATACAGGAGGACATATTTAAAGCTTTACCATTTCCACTTCAGCTAGGAGAAGAAGCTCCAAGTTGAAGAGGTATAAGGTATTTGTTTTGAGTTGACTATATTTTCTTCTAAAGTCTTGATGGGAGGTAGAGAAAGTGACTTTTAGTCAGGAATTTGCTAGCCTCTGCCAGGGCATCCAAGTAACCATCAAGCAGAGTGGTACCTTGAGGAATGATACACAGCAAGGACATCCCAGAAATTGGGGGACTGCTTGTCAGTCCAGAAGGAATGGGGCCTGAAGAAGCGGTAGTACCTGTAGAATTTAGATCTCCACTAGGACAAACAGAAAAATATTTCTTGATATCTGAGAAGATCCTTAACTCTGCATTCTACAGTGATGAGGTTTAATAAGCTGAGAATTTCAAGATGGCAGGCATTCACTCCATAAACGTATCTCAGACTCTAGCTCTGTGACAAGTAAAATTGAACTTGAATTTTATCCTGTATGCAGTGAGATGCCATTTATGGATTTTGAGTAGTGCATAGATAATCCATATCCAACATGTTTGTTAGGAAGATTATTATACTGACAATGGAGGGAGAGTTTATAGAGGAATTAATCTGGAATTAGACACATCACCAAGGAGATGATTGCAACATTTCAGGAAAATGAGTGCTGTAGGTTTGCACTAACTCAGTGGCAGAGAAACTGGAGAGGAAGAGATGTATTTGTTAGAAATGTTAAGGGATTAACTGGAAGAATTTGCTGAATGTAAAACACCAGGGGAAAAATGAGTCAAGAAATCACTCCTGGTTTCAGTTTTGGTGACCGGTTAGATTGTGCTGTCATTAACCAGGATAAGAATTTCAAGAAGATAAATTGTGATGAAGAAAAAGATCATTGCTTCCATTTGGATATGCTGACTTAGATTGCCTGTGGGAAGATGTTTGGGATTCATCTTTATAGCAATCGGGGATATTTGGTTGATTTTTATGTTTGAAATATTCTCTGCTCCAATTGTAATCTTAGTTTAGTTGAATGAAGAGGTTTTTAAGGAATGAGATGACAGATACAAAAGGGGGCCCCTGGCCAGGGATGGATAAAGTGACAGAGAAGCATGAATAACGCCAAGAAGGAAAAAGCCAAGGAATGTACAAAAATTTTGAGGAAAATTAAAAGAACTCTGTGATGTATATTTAGTACAAAGAGGATGTAAGCAAAGGGCATGTTATGTAATATTAACAAATGACACTGAAGAGCAGAACTTACAGTGATTTTCTTGTGTCATCACAAAAGGATGGTTTTCAAATTGACAATGAGTGTAACAAAGACGGTAAAAAGGGAATCAGATCCAAAGATAGCTGAGAAAGAGACTTGAAGAACATCTATTTGCTTTAAATGAGTTCCTATCTTTGGGTTTAGATTATTCTAGGATACTGAAATAAGGTCCAGATATTTTCATAGAGCCATTACTCATAATCTGAGGATCGGGCCATTATGGTTGGTAATCTTCTGTTTGATTCCCAGTAAATTCTAGAATGGACTACTTAGACCACTTGTTTATGGGTGTGGAGAGAAGAATTAAATATTTGAAAGGTTTAACAAAAATGCATCAATAGACAGTCATCTTATTTGTATTTTTCCTTTTCAAGGAATTAGAGGTTTAGACAAAGCTAATCAGTGGGGACAGGATCAAAATGGAATGGGTATTTCAGTTTCAAAATAATAGGCCAACATAAATGCAAGGACAAATGCAAGTCCTAAGATTAGGTTTAAAAAAGTCATACGTAGTGGGAGGATATTGAGGATCCAGCTTAGAACCATTAGAGAAAAAAAAAAAAAAAAATCTACATATTTGATTGATTTTTAAGTTTAAAAGAAATACTCCATATTATAACATATTTTGCCCTCATAGACGTGTTTTCACCTTAAACAAGGAAGGAAACAGCTTCATCTGTATAGGAACTGATTATATGTGTGTGTGTTTAATGTTTTGGTATTTTTGGCCTTGAGAAGTGTGGAATGTTATCTCCCTGACCAGGGATGGAACCCACACCCTCTGCACTGGAAGGAGATGTCTCAACCACTGGACCATCAGCAAAGTCCCTGAAGGAGCTAATTATAATGTTTAGGCAAGAAAAGACATGCTATATCTTCAAACATTCAAAGACATGCTATGAGATGGGCTCCTAATTTTTTTTAGCTCTCAGTTCAGTTCAGTCACTCAGTCCCAAGCCTCCCTGTCCATCACCAACTCCTGGACTTTACTCAAACTCATGTCCATTGAGTCAGTGATACCATCCAAACATCTCATCCTCTGTTGTCCCCTTCTTTTCCCCTTTCAATCTTTCCCAGCATCAGGGTCTTTTCCAATGAGTCAGTTCTTCACATCAGGTGGCCAAAGGATTGGAGTTGCAGCTTCACCATCAGTCCTTCCAATGAATATTCAGGACTGATTTCCTTTAAATGGACTGGTTGGATCTCCTTGCAGTCCAAGGGACTCTCAAGGAGTCTTCTTCAACACCACAAATCAAAAGCATCAATTCTTCGGTGCTCAGCTTTCTTTGTAGTCCAACACACATCCATACGTGACTACTGGAAAAATCATAGCTTTTCTTCCAAGGAGATGATTTCATGGCTGCAGTCACCATCTGCAGTGATTTTGGAGCCCGAGAAAATAAAATCTGTCACTGTTTCCACTTTTTCTCCTTCTATTTGCCATGAAGTGATGGGACCGGATGTCATGTTCTTAGTTTTGTTGATGTTATGTTTCAAGCCATCTCTTTCACTCTCCTCTTTCACCCTCATCAAGAGGCTCTTTAGTTCCTCTTTGCTTTCTGCCATTAGAATGGTGTCATCTGCATATCTGAGGTTGTTGCTATTGCTCCAGTCAATCTCAGTTCCTAGAAAAACATTTGTTTGGATCCAGAGCTATTTTGATATAAATATGTACTAAAATGACTTAAAGTTATTTGTATATCTTTATAAAAATTAAATTCTCAAGGCAAATATTTATTCTATGGACAATGCCTGCTGTTCTTTTGGATTCACAACTCCCACAAATGATTGCATGTCCGTTCATGCCTCCAAAGTTCAGATTAAGAACTGAACAAGATAATAAAATTGTGATTCAATAGCTCTGGGTGGGACCTGGGAATTTACATTTTTAACTGATTTTGAGGTGATGCTGATGCTGCCCGAAGGCAAATCACATTTTGAGTAGCAATAAAGTATCTTCCAGTTTCAAAATTCATCATGAGTTTTATTCTTTATCCACATCCAACATTGTGGATAATATATAGCATAGTCCCCTGTCCTCTTCTGCATTCTGGCTTTACCATTTATCAAGGAGAGTGATCTTGAGGAAATTCCTTCATGAGATTGACACCTAAGGATTAAATGAAATAACGCAAGTAAAATGCTTAACATAGTAGTTGATATATAGCAATCATTCTATATATGATTATGGCTACTGATTATTTTAGTGACAATGAATGTACAGGTGATGATGAGAAATATGCAAATTTCTTATACAAGCCTTCTTTTTAGTTCTCTGTGCTATACAGTAGAACTTTGTTGTTTATCCACCCTATGAACATAATAGTTTGCAACTGCTAATTCCAAACTTCCAAGCCTTCCATCCCCCACCCCTCACCCCCTAGGCAATTCCAATTTTGTTCTGTATATCTGAGAATCTGTTTCTGTTTTATAGATAGGTGCATTTGTGTCATGTTTTAGATTCCACATGTAAGTGATAACATATGGTACTTTTTATTCTCTTTCAGATTTACTTCACTTAGTATGATAATGTCTAGGTCCATTCGTGTTGCTGCAGTGGTACTATTTTATCCTTTTTTATGGTTGAGTATTATTCCAAATGTAGTGTTTGTGTGTGTGTATGTATACAAACTAATATATACATATTTATATATGTATCCTTATTGATATCTTCCTTATCCATTCATCTGTCAATGGACGTTTATGTTTTTTCCATACCCATAAATAGTCCTGCTATGAACATAGGGGTACATGAATCTTTTTAAATTCTAGTTTTGTCTAAATATATATGCCTAGGTGTAGGATTGCTGGGACCTATGGCAACTCCATTTTTAGTTTTTTGAGGAACCTCCATACTGTTTTCCACATTGACTTCACCAATTTACATTCCCATCAATAGTGTAGGAGGGTTCCCTTTTCTCCACACCTGCTCCAGCATCTTATACAACTTTCCTTAAATAAGCCTTCTTTCATAATACCATATGTGTTCCTAAAACATTGCAGACTGAAAAACAAGTTCAGGGAAACAGACCCATCCAGTGCATTTGTGTAATTGAAGCACTAAAAAGAACAAAATGATGATTTATATCTGGGGAGGTGATTTAGATGGTCACAGCAGAACTTCAGCATTGCTGAAATCTGCCACCGTGGATGTTACAAATAAGAAAAAATTATTACAAAAGAAATCCAGCAAGAGTGCAATGAGCACAGCATTAGTGGGTGTGGAAGGGTCTGGGATGGTGGAGCTGACAGTAAGGTCAGCAAGGAGGCTGGACAGTTCAAGGCTGTTTGAGGTAAAAGCCCAAAAGACTGGCATTGCCTTTCAGATTCCTTCAAACACCGTTAAATCGGCTCCTGCTGAAACTGCGACAGCGGAACTGATGCTACTTTCTTTGTTTATTTTCTTTCCCCCTGAAGGTTATAATTCCATTCTACTATTTTGCACTCAACCATGCCTGGGAGCAGGGAAGGCAGAAAGCCCATACAGAACAAGCCAACTTCTGCGTTTTGCTTACATCATTCCAGTTATAAAACTATATTAGAGAACTAGCTACTAATTTTAGTTACCCGCGCCTACACACAGCAGATCAGAATGTATTGGGTTTTATAGTCTCTGTTTAACCTGAAAGAAAACGCTTCCTCTAGCCTTCTTCGATTCACTAATATCCAGATTACTGAAGGCTCCCTGGGTTACAGTGGTGGAGAAAACCATTTGCAAACACTTGAAGCAAAGGGGTGGAGGTGGGGGTGAGTCACCAGTCACTCTTGGCTTAATATCTCCCTTACATCTTCCAGTACTCTTGCCTGGAAAATCCCATGGACGGAGGAGCCTGGTAGGCTGCAGTCCATGGGGACATGACTGAGCGACTTCACTGTCACTCATTGAAGAAGGAAATGGCAACCCACTCCAGTGTTCTTGCCTGGAGAATCCCAGGGACGGGGGAGCCTGGTGGGCTGCTGTGGGGTGGCACCGAGGCGGACACAACTGAAGCGACTCAGCAGCAGCAGCAGCAGCAGCAGCACATTTTCCGCTGTATCATGTTCCCATCATGGGTGATGACCATACTCAGCCATGAAACACTTTCTCCTAGTTTAACTCATTCCCAAACTCCCTCTCCTCATCCTAAACTACTTCTCTATGTAGCTTTCATAGAAGATGACAGTGATAAGCTGGGCGAGCAAGTATCTTCAAAGGAACCCGAGAGGATCAGGTGTAACATTTTGGTTGGTGACCTCAATTCCTTTTGGGAAGGAAAGGATAAAAATAACAGTTACATTCAAAAAGGCTGCAACTCTTGGCCAAATATCCTAAGTGTAAACTTGATGGCTTTGCCTTGATGTTTGTTTAAGCAGCAGCCTGCAGTATGGCACAAGGTGAATTTTGCCTCCACTTGTGTTATTCCAAATAGTTCTCAAAAGCTCCTGTGAAATATACATTGGCTTTGATCCAGAATCTTATTGAGGGCTGACATTCCCACGAACAACTCTAGCTCCAACCAGCTTCAGCCACTTTAAAAATTCTCATTTAAATTCATATTCCTCATAGTCTCAACAAGCAAGAGATAGAGTGAGGAAGGCAAAGTTAGATGCCTGTTCTGGATCTATAAGACCCTCAGATCAAACGGATGCATCTAGGCATCAGGAAAAGAGTAGAAATCCCTGAAGAAAAGAGTGACATACTTGTGTGCTGTATGCCTATGAGACCAGAATTTCTGACCGACTCTCAGTTCAAATAAACTTGCAACATATGTCTGAAGGTTTCCATCACCCTGCAAATCAGAACAAAAAAGTAACCACATATTTCTAAACATCAGGCTGTCTTGCAAGATTTCTGAAAGTCTTTAGGCCATGTTTTGGGGTACAAATAGAAATAAAAGGGCTGATGCAGTAAGCATTGTTTGAGGGAGGCAGCGGCCCTTGTTTGGGTTCCTTTGTGGGCATTCCTAAAATCTATTGTTAGGTTTTGCTTTTCCACCTCTCTCCCCACAACCTTTTCCAAATTCATACTCCACAGCCTCTTCTTGTCCTTGGTAATTTGAGGAATTTATCTATATTTGAGATACTGGAAGATATTTAAGTTATATGCATTGACAGCAGATTCGCCTTTTTAAAGGAGATGCTCAGGAAATACGAAATCTTTTTCCTGCTTCTCATCTCTGGCTGCAGGGAGATGGGCCTGATCTCTCATGTGCCTCTTTAGTTACACAATTCAGGTACTCCTGGTTTTTCAAAGAGCCCTCCCACTTCTCTGTGCCCTAATCCATTCCACGCTGGGTTTAGTAATGTCTGGTGACTCCATGTTTGCACTTAAAGGCATCTCAGCTAATCTCTCTGGTTTGGTGATCTGTTCCTTGGACTCAGTGAACACCAACCCTAGGATTCTTTTCTTTGTCTGACTCATTGGTTTCTCCACTGAGACTGAAAGTGATCTTCATTCTCTTTACATCTCCTTTCATACTGTACTTTTTGGAGAATAATGTAACAGAGAAGAACAAGCCTGACTCCATGTTGGGTCTAATCCTTTACCTCTAACCCTTGTACTCTGTTTCCTGAGCTTAGGCATGCTGGCTTTGCACCTTTGGTAAAAGGATGTTGCCTATAGCCTGAATATACCCCTTCTCAAGGCTCTGACATTTAAAAATGTGACATGTTTCCATTCATTTAGAGACACAAATTTGTAGAATAGAAAATAACAGATGTCTTGTTGGAGATTTTTAGGACTATTGTGACAGACCTATGCGGACACCTGTAAGAACAAAAAATTCCTGCACCAAGAAGTTTGTAATAAGCAGCCACAAGTCTCCCCTTTTAGTATAAAAGAAGTCTGAATTCTAACTTGAGTAAGATGGTTCTCTGGGACACTAGTCCACCTGCTTCTCAGCCTGCTGCCTTTCTGAATAAAGTTGCTATTCCTTGCCCTAAGAACTCATCTCCCGATTTATTGGTCTGTCTGCAGAGAGCTATATGAGTGTGGACTCAGTAACAATATGAGATTGATTTTCTTGGCCCCAAATCTGACTTTTCCAGAGGAAAAGTTGACAAAGCACAAACTAACAGTGAGTTAATTTCATCATTGATCTTCAGGATACTAGTAAGATGGTTCTCTGGGACACTAGTCCACCTGCTTCTCAGCCTGCTGCCTTTCTGAATAAAGTTGCTATTCCTTGCCCTAAGAACTCATCTCCCGATTTATTGGTCTGTCATGCAGAGAGCTATATGAGTGTGGACTCAGTAACAATATGAGATTGATTTTCTTGGCCCCAAATCTGACTTTTCCAGAGGAAAAGTTGACAAAGCACAAACTAACAGTGAGTTAATTTCATCATTGATCTTTAGGATACATCTGGGACATGTTATGGCTTTCTAAGTTGCAACTCAGTCACTTGGTAAAGATAATTTGACAACCTGTTATTTTCTGAAACTGTTCTATGCTTTCTCTCTCCATTCCCTCTGCCTTCAACGAGGACCTTATTCTTGATTGCTGGTAACTTCTTAATTAGTCCCCTTGCTGCCAGGCCTAGTCCTGTTCACATTGTCACCAGAGGATAATGTCAAAAATGTGAGACTAGTGATGAGCTCAGTTCAGTTCAATTCAGTCGCTGAGTCTCGTCTGCAAAGAATGATGACCTAGAGGAGTGAAATGGGGGTGGGAGGAGGGAGTTTAAAGAGGGAGGGGATATATGTATACTTAGTTCTGATTCATGCCATTGTATAGCAGAAACTAATACTACATTTTAAAGCAATTATACTCCAATTAAAAAAAAAAACTAAAAATTTTGAGAATACAGACTGGTAAGGTCTGGCCTCTGCTTTGCTGTTTAAAGCATTTAGCTGCCTATTCAGCATTTACATCAGTGTTTCCAAAAGGACAGGGAATCAGAGAGAAACTTCAGCAAATAAATAAATGGCTGAATATATTTTCTAAAATTTGATATCATGAAATTCCTTTTTGGAGACTCCATATGCTTTCATAATTCAGAGCTATAGCAGTTTTGAAGAATCCTACAGTAAGAAATTTGCTCAGTTCAGAATTTTCTTAATGTATGCAGTCATGACATTCCTTTTCAAGTTTTGCCTAATAAATATCTATAATGGTAATTGCCACAAGACACTTGAGTAATGCTTTCTAGAATAAAAGGCTAGCTGCGGTGTCTTCATACAGCTTTTGTTCTGTAAATGCACCTCTGTGTTTTTTCCTCTTATAAAAATACGAGTCATACCGAAATATGCCCCTACCCTAATGATAGCTATCTCCAAGCCAGGAAAATAGCCCTCACCAGAAAACAACCCTGACCTTAATGGGATCTTGGTCTTGGACTTCCAGCCTTCAAAACTGTGAGAAAATAAATTTCTGTTTAAGCTGGCAAAAAAAAAAAAAAAAAAAAAAGACAAACTGCTTACCTTGTAGCCCTGGGCATTTCATAGCGTGTTATTTCCTATCTCCCTATCCTGCCTGATTTTTCCATCTCTGGATGCCTTGCCCTTTTATATGCATTCTATCTAAATAAGGTGGGCATGAAGGAGCACCTTTAGCTGGTTTCTTTACATTTGCCTGTCTCTCTGTCTAGAGTGTTATTCTTTCCCTTGTCTGCATGGTAAAATTTCCCTTCCCTATCTTTCTAAATCCAAAATAGATCCTTGCAAGGGGAATTCTTTATTAACTCCTGCCCATTAGAGTTAATTACTCCCTCCTTAGCTCTACCGCTCTGCCTGTTCCCCTCCACATTTTGGCTGAAATCATATAATGGCTGAGGATTGTGTTTGTGAGTCTTAGGTGTTAAGATAGCTAAGAGTGACTTAATGAAAAGAGTTTGAATCTGTATTCAGTTTTTAGGATAATGCCTGGAACATAGATGTCTGTAGAACAGATGAATGGCCATATACCATACATGGGTAACATCATTCTGGATTCTGAACTTCTGTTCATTTGGTGTCTTAAGTTAGATAACACATCAAGAAAAAAAAGCAACAATTTCCTCATAGGGAAAGGAGATATATGAGTTGCATGTATGTACAGATCTGCATATATATACACACACAGATATGTGCCTGAATATAGTTCTCAAACACACATTATATATTCACAAGGGACATTCAGAGGGCTTTCTAGGTGGTGCAGTTGTAAAGAATCTATCTGCCAGAAGACACAAGAGGCTTGGGTTAGATCCCTGGGTTAGGAAGATCTCCTGGAGTCAGAAATGACACTCTACTTCAATTTTCTCATCAGGAAATTTCAAGGACAGAGGAGCCTGGTGAACTATAGTCCTTGGAATCATAAAGAGTCAGACATGACGGAGCACACACACGAGGGACAATCACAAGCACACGCTTTGCCTTCATAGACATTTTCTTCAGCCATAAAAGAAAGCAGTTTAATAAAGGATTATTAGGAAATTCAGGAAAAGAAGCTTCACCGCGGGCAACGAAACACATCCACTGTCTTAGAAATAACACCGTGGGAATTTTAATCTTTACACATAACCTTCGCTTCTGAGGTCTCCTCTAAATAACAGGCCTGCAGTCTCCTGCACAGATTTCCATTTATCTGCGTGGGCTGAGCTGACTCCACTGGAAATCGAACATTGCTCCAGTTATCGATCCAGACACTCTGACACCGGCGTGGCCCCTTTGTGTGAAATTTACAGAAGGGCTTGCTAGAGAGTTCTGAAGTGCAGGAGCATCCCAGAGGCTGCTGCTTTCCTCCGAGGGCTGATAGAGAGGAATTCTGAGCCTCTTCTGTCCCTGCACGGGAGCAGCGCCTCGCCGATGCCTCCCTCTCAGGCTCCCGTGCCTGGTGCGCTCTGCCGTCTTGTTCTCATTCTTCGCTCTCTGTCTTGCTCTGACCCTGAATGTAAAGTGACCACTGAGTCGTGACCTTCACGGGCAGCAGGGGCGCTGTGTTCTCCCTCAGCTCCTGTCTCTCTAGCCTTAAGCGAGAATGAACTCACTAAGCACGAGATTCCCTTAAAAAAAATTGAACTGAAAGAAGTGTTGTTTGCTTTCTGGCCCTCAAACACCAAGGCACTGTTGTGCTCCTTAAAATTGTAAATTATGTCTGTTTAAGAAAATGTCAGTGTTTTTTAAAACAGAATAACAGTGCTGGAAGAGACTTGGCTGTGCTATTTGTTACCAAAGTTTCATGCAAGAAAAATGATGCATTCATCATTATGAGCGCAGTCGAGGGGCCTAATGGCTGGGGCACAATGGCGCTTCAGTTCTTTTAAGTAACAAGATGGATTTTTTTTTTTTTTCTCCTCGGCAAGTTATCTGAGTAACATAAAAAGCTCATAAACTGAGATCCAGAGAAGCTGTCGATAAGGCACTATACTTAACAACAATTAAAATGGGAGACACATCTCGTATAATTAAATTGATTTTTTTTTTTTCCTGCCAGAAACAAGACTTTTTCAGATAATGATTGCTTTGGTTGTCTAAAATTGTTTGTGTCGAGGTGGAGGAGGTTGCGCTCTGTGGTTACATTCAGGCGCTGCTTCTTGTATCTTCAAAATCCAATTCCTAAATAGGCCGATTGGATGATTTTTGAGTACAGAAGGGTAAAGAGCTATGGATAATCTCTGCAATCAACGTAAAATCACTGCCCTGGTAAACATATTATTTAGTGACACAGAATTTCAGCAAGTGGACTCAGAGGTGTGAGGAGGCTGAGGGGGGAGCAGAAGGGGGTTAACAAAGGGGCCAGTCCTCTGTGATGGGTTCACTGGCCAGTCAGGACCCCAAACAAGACTCTTAATTTAGTCATGCATTCTCCGTTTTAATGCAAGCATAACATGGTCACATTTTTCTGTGTCTAAAATATGTTAAAGATCTATAAAACAAGGAATTTAATTTCTTACATTAAAAATTGCCTTTTAAGGGTGCATCTAACACCCTCCCCCCAATAGCACCTAACCCCTTTCTGACCTCTGAATAACTCCACTAAATTGGGATATTTACCGAACTTTCCTTGCTTGGCCTCCATTCATGTCAAACAGCTGTTGGAATGAACACAAAGGGACTTGTCTGACTTTCTAGTAATAACCTTGATTTTGTTTTTTCCTGGTGTCTTGAAAGCATTAATAGAGAATTGAGTTTTACCTTTCCCAGCATGGGAATGGCTGTTTTTCCATTAAATATTACTGGATTTAATGGAGCTAGAAATATTACAAGAAACTCTAGCCATATGGAAGTTTCAAAAGAAAGAAGGAAAGAGGAAGAGAGGAAGGAAGGAGGGAAGGAAAGGAGTTATTTGTTGTTTTATTTTTATTCAGTTTTTTAAAAGCTAGAAGAACTCTGGAGGAGAACGGACTAGGGTTGTGTGCAAGTGGGTGGAACATATTTGCTGTGAAATAGGATGGAATGTTTTCCATGAGAATAAAAATGTATCTGCTCTCCATCCCCTTTTCACAGCAGTGGCCTTTTAAAACATAGTGCCTCAGTGACTGGTGGTCAGACTCCATGCATCGCTCTCTTTGGAAGTAATGGCCCTGGATTGTGACCAGCTTTGCTCACCTTGCTGGGCAAAAGCAGCGGGAGAGACACTCCATTTCCAAGCCTGTGGGAATCGAGTTCATCTCTTTCCAGTATTCACTGGAGAAATGTCTAATGGGTTAGGGTATGGGTGAGTACTTATCCTAACAAAGTGCTTCCTTGCCAGCTGGGTTAATGTGTCACTATGCCAACTCTTGGCCTTAAGCCTCTGCCTTCATTACCCCTTGGCCCTGGCATAATGATGCCAGGTGATGTGATGAAGAGAAACTGGACCATGGAAAATGACCAAGGAATGAAATGTACTTGCGCAAGTCCCTGATCTTCTTTTAGTCTCTGTATTCTGTGAATGCAATGATACCACCTAGACTTAGCAGAATGTTTGTAATAATAACTACATGTATAAAAACTTTATGATGTGAAAGATGTGGAAAACTGTAGAAGTGTTTATTTTACTGGGATTCAGGTCAAACTGGTTTTTTTTTTTTTTTCTGTCCAAATTTTCAGTAATTCTCCCTGCCTACATGTACACACAAGAGAGCACCCCAATAACAACAACAACAACAACAACAACAACAACATAAAGGGTCTTTGGGCAAGTGTTCCATGATGGATGAGTCAGTATTTTTGTTTTGCTCTTCATATGAGTCAATAATCTTTAACTGTAAAAAAAGTAAAATACAGTTGACCCTTGAACAACGTGGGTTTGAACCACATGGGTCCACCTATATGCAGATTTCTTTTTAATAAATACTTACTACAGTACTGCACGATCTAAGGTTGGTTGGATCTGAGGATGAGAAATACCCATAGAGTAGGCCCATTGCAAAATTATATGCAGATTTTCAGCTTCATAGAGGGTCGGCACTCTAATTCTTGCATTCATTGTTCAAGGGTTAAATGTACATAAAAAGCACATAAACTAACCTACAGCTTTGGAGGTTGTTTTGAAATTCAAATGAAATGACTGAGTGAAAGTATTTAGTATCTTACAGCCTATTTTGCCACTCCAGTGTTCTTGCCTGGAGAGTCCCTGGGACAGCTGAGCCTGGTGGGAGGCTGTCTGTGGGGTCGCACAGAGTCGGACACGACTGAAGCGACTTAGCAGCAGCAGCAGCCTATTTTATGTGCGTGGTCACCGGATTGTGTCCAGCTCTTTGCAAACCATTGGACTGTAGTCCGCCAGGTTACTTTGTCTGTTGACTTTTCAAGGAAGAATATTTGAGTGGGTTGCCATTTCCTTCTCCAGAGCTTCTTTCCAGCCTGGGGATTGAACCCACGTTTCCTGTGACTCCTGCACTGCAGGCAGATTCTTAACCCACTGAGCCATGAGGGAAGCCCAGCCTATTTCATAGGTGGTAGATATTTTTTTGGAAATCAAATTCTTGTTAAAAAGTGATATTGAATGTCACAGTCCCTTTATTTTACCAAGAAATGCCATTCAAAGACTCATGATGACTCTGGGAGCTAGAAAGAGTGTCCTCACTATTGTTAATAGTGAAAGAGAAAGTGAAGTCACTCAGTCGTGTCCGACTCTGTGACCCTGTGGACTGTAGGCTACCAAGCTCCTCTGTCCATGGGATTCTCCAGGCAAGGATACTGGAGTGGGTTGCCATCTCCTTCTCCTGGGGATCTTCCCAACCCAGGGATCAAACACGGGTTTCCTGCATTGGAGGCAGACTCTTTAACCTCTGAGCCACCAGGGAAGCCTACAATATTATACTAGTGTATACACTACACGCACTATAGTGTATAATAAGTAAGGACATCATGAGTTAGAGGATTCAGCAACTAATCCAGAGTCACTTTGAGAGAGCAGAGATTCAAACAGTCTCTGTGACCCCTGAAGCCTTCTGCTCATTATGTATCAATTCACGGAGTCTGAGAACTAGAATTTGCTCAATTTGACACCAGCTTAATCCCTTTAATTATGGCCATCTGAAGAATATGTTAGAACTATATGTGGGACAACAGACTGGTTTCAAATCAGGAAAGGAGTATATCAAGGCTGTATATTGTCACTCTGCTTATTTAACTTATATACAGAGTACATCAGGAGAAATGCTGGGCTGGATGAAGCACAAGCTGGAAGCAAGATTGCTGAGAGAAATATCAATAACCTCAGATATGCAGATGACACCACCCTTATGGCAGAAAGTGAAGAGGAACTAAAAAGCCTCTTGATGAAAGTGAAAGAGGAGAGTGAAAAAGTTGGCTTAAAGCTCAACATTCCAAAAACAAAGATCATGGCATCTGGTCGATCACTTCATGGCAAACAGATGGGAAAACAGTGGAAACAGTGAGAGACTTTATTTTTGGGGGGCTCCAAAATCACTGCAGATAGTGATTGCTGCCATGAAATTAAAAGATGCTTGCTCCTTGAAATAAGAGCTGTGACCAACCTAGAGAGCATATTCAAAAGCAGAGACATTACTTTGCCAACAAAGGTCCATCTAATAAAAAATATGGCTTTTCCAGTATTCATGTACAGATGTGAGAGTTAGACTATAAAGAAAGCTGAGCACCAAAGAATTGGTGCTTTTGAATTGGTGTTGGAGAAGGCTCTTGAGAGTCCCTTGGACTGCGAGGAGGAGATCAAACCAGTCAGTCCTAAAGGAAATCAGTCTTGAATATTCATTGGAAGGACTGATGTTGAAGCTGAAACTCCAATACTTTGGCCACCTGATGCAGAGAACTGACTCATTTGAAAAGACCCTGATGCTGGGAAAGATGGAAGGCAGGAGGAGAAGAGAACCACAGAGGATGAGATGGTTGATTGTCAACACCGACTCGATGGACATGAGTTTGAGTAAACTCCAAGAGGTGATGATAGACAGGGAAGGCTACCATGCTGCAGTCTATGGGGTCACAAAGAGTCGAACATGACTGAGTGAACCAAACTGAAGAATATAGTTTATCAGATATGTATGTGTATTTTTTTCAGCCTTTTGGAAATTTAATTTACTGAACTTTTAATTTTTAAGTATCTGTTAGTGTTGCTCTATCATTTTTTTCCTAAGAATCAAGCAAAGCTAACCAACCTCTTGATCATAATAACACAACAAAGTTCAGTGATGAATTGTATATAGTAATAATTTAAAGTAATGCTGTGCTTGGGGCTTTGATGTTTCACAGCAACCTCCAAATTGAACACTGACAGTCAAGTTTGAATTCATTCATGTGACAGGATGTTAATTCAAGCCTTTACTTTGGAAACGTGAAAATAAAATCTTTTGGAGGTTACTTTTAGTAATTTAAAAAGTGTAAGTTTTGTTGTTTGAACAATAACAGACCAGATCTTTATGCTGTCTTCATTACAAGCGTAGTTTTTAAAAGCTGCATGTTTTCCACCTGTATTCACTATTTTCTCTCTCTAAAATTCATTTTAGAGGTCCTTTTATTTCCTTCATAATCTGTGAATCCTGCATCAGAAAACCACCAACTTATTGTAAGCTTGTAATTAATTACAAAAAAAAATTTGTCACCAGTACTGACTTCAGTCTTATAAAACAATGAAACGAAGAATGGAATATTTTAAGTAAATTGCTTTTTATAGGATTTTTTTCTTCAAAATTGACTGTGACTTCATGGTTTGTTGTGAAGTATCAAACCACATTAGTCTGAACTTTTGGTCAAATTGACTAAATTCAGTAAATTTATTTTGCTCTACATTTGTCCAAAAGTTTATTAGTAATAGCATAACTAGATTTTAGGGATAGTAATAAAGACTGGTAAATTCACTAAATCAGGAAGTATCCTATTGTAGCTTATCAATGTTTGACTGTGTAAACGCATAAACAAACCAAAAGCACACAAACAAAAAGAAACAGAAGGAAAGAACTAAATTCAGAAGCATGTAAACAAGCAATATAATATACTAGAAAGGTCAAGATCTGGAGAAATGTGTTCCTACCCCAATTTAGAAATTCCTATCAGAGGTTAAAGCGTCTGCCTCCAATGCAGGAGACCTGGGTTTGATCCCTGGGTTGGGAAGATCCCCTGGAGAAGGAAATGGCAACCCACTCCAGTATTCTTGCCTGGAGAATCCCATGGATAGAGGAGCCTGGTAGGCTACAGTCTATGGGGCCACAAAGAGTTGGACATGACTGAGTGACTTCACCTTATGGGGATTTAGGTTAAAGTGCTGGAGAGCTTGGTGCCTTTTTCTTGTAAATGGGCTTGACTGAATCTAAACAACAGATGGATTTTCAATAGTTACCTAACATTTTTGTAGGATTTACTAATAGAAGAAACTATGTGTCATGCACACTTTTAAAAAAAAACTTTTAATTTTATATTGAAGTATAGCAGATTAACAGGCTTCCCAGGTGGCGCTAGTGGTAAAAAACCTGCCTGCCAGTGCAGGAAACATAAGAGACGTGGGTTCAGTCCCTGCTTTGGGAAGATTTCCTGAAGAGTGCCTGGCAACCCACTCCAGTATTCTTGCCTGGAGAATCCCATGGACAGAGGAAACTGACAAGCTACAGTCCATTGGGTTGCAGAGTCAAACACGAATGAAGAGACTTAGACAAATGCAGGCACAGCAGATTAACAATGTTGTGATAGTTTCTGGTGTATAGCCAAGGGACCCAGTCCTGTACATACACGAATCCATTCTCCCCCAAACCCCTCCCATCCCGGCTGCCACAGGACACTGAGCAGAGTTCTCTGTACTATACAGCAGGGCCTTGGTGGTTATCCAGTTTAAATATATCAGAGTGTACATGTCCCTCCCAAACTCCCTTATTATCCCTTCCTGGTTTCTTTACTGGCTGGCAACCATGAAGTCCTTCTCTAAGTCTGTTTCTCTTCTGTAAATAAGCTCATTTGTATAGTTTCTTTTTACGGTGAGCATGTATGTGACAAAATAGTGTGTTCTCATATTCCATATATAGTAGTATAGCAAAATCCACATATTTGGATCAATGTGTAGAGTAAGAAGGGATACTGAAAATGATTCATCTAGTCAACAAATATTTATTGACTAACTATTTGTCTACTACATGATAGAACCGGTGGCCAAGTGGTAACAAATCCGCCGGCCAATGCGGGAGATGCAGGTTCTATTCCTGGGTTGGGAAGATGGGAAATGGCAGCCCACTCCAGGACTCCATGGAAAACTCCATGGAGAAAGGAGCCTGGTGGGCTACAGTCATGGGGTCACAAAGAGTCGGGAAATGAGTAAGTGTCTGAGCGCACATGATGGAATACTGTGGTCTCAAGGGATACAGTCTTGCAAGATAAATTCTGGATTGGTATTCGGAAACTTAAAGTCCAGTTGGGTCCAACACACACTAGTTGTGTCAACTTAGGTGAGTCATATTTCTAGACTTAGATATTTCATAATCTGACTCTAATCATATATCTTGCCAAATGTCTCCTTAGGTTCTAACTGCCCAACTCACACTTTCTCCCATTACAGCACTCTTCACAGATTCAATTTATCCTGATAATTCTGACAATGTTCCTGACCTAATTTAGTTTTAATTGCTTGAGGATTCCAGGCTGCGAGTTTCTGGAAATTGTTTTTTCAGGATGTTTGCTTGTGACTTTGTGTTTGTTGTGCTGTTCTATTATTAAAGCATCACTTCTTTCCTTTCTTTTCTAAACACCTTGAAAATGCCAATTTGAGAGGGAGGGGCTCAGACCCACTAACACTTTTGCATAAATTACTTCAGCAAGTATTTGTTTATGGCAGATGGGATTAAGTATGGTGGGACAGATTCTTGGATTGCCTAACTTTGATAAGGGAGGAAAAGGAAAAAGAAGCATTGACAAGTCAATGAGCACGGAAAGGGGAAAACAGAAAATTTGCAAATACATTTAACACAGGATTTCCTGATGTTCACTGAGGAATTTAAGTTTCTGTCATCAAAAAACTTAAAAATATTTTAAAGGACAAAGCATGGGCAAAATACAACTCAAATAATTATGCAGGTTTGGGGCTTCTCAGGTGGCTCAGTGATAAAGAACCTGCCTGCTAATGAAGGAGACGTGTGTTCAATCCCTGGTTGGGAAAGATCCCCTGGAGAAGGAAATGGCAACCATTCCAGTATTCTTGTCTGGGAAATCCCATGGACAGAGGAGCCTGACAGGCTACAGTCCATGCGGTCGCAGAGAGTCAGACACAACTTAGAGACTAAACAACAACGAGTTTAACAGTTCACTCTCAAAGTTAGTGGATCAGAGAATACACGGGAATCCAAAGCATTGGAGGTATCTTTGTGGAATGATTTCTCCTCATCAGTGGATGCCCAAATGTAAAACCAAAACGACTGTCCTGTACCAACATCCTTCTCCCGTTCTTATTGTTATGTAAAACTGTGATAACATTTCAAAATCTCAGATATTCTTATTCTGCTTATTCTTGTTATTCAGTGACTAGGTAATGTCCGATTCTTTGAGACCTCATAGACTGTAGCATGCCAGGTTTTACTGTCCTTCACTATATCCTGGAGTTTGCTCAGACTCATGTCCATTAAGTCAGTGACGCCATCCAATCATCTCATTCTCTGCCGCCTCCTTTTCCTCCTGCCCTCAATCTTTCCCAGTATCAGGGTCTCTCCCAATGAGCTGGCTTTTCACATCAGGTGGCCAGAATGTTGGAGCATCAGCTTTAGCATCAGTCCTTCCAATGAATATTCAGGGTTGATTTCCTTTAGGACTGAAGTAGTTTGATCTCCTTGTTGTGCAAGGGACTCTCAGGTCATCTCTAGTGCCACAATTCATTATTATTCTGCTTAATAGGGTTGAATAACTCATGCCAGAAACATAACTATGTCAGTCAATGGGTGGGAATATGCTATAGAATTTTAGGTCTTGAAGAAAGACAGAAAGAATGAGTTACTCTGTTTAAGACTGACAGCAGCAGCAGAACCTGACTTAGCTGGCAGTCCTAAATTCATGCCACTATTATTTCTGCAGGGTTTGTTTGTTTGTGTTTAATAAAAACGATCACTTCTCACATGTTTATATTCAAATGGAGACTCAGAAGTCAGTAAATGCATCTATTCATTCAGTTGAGGAAACCAATTTTCCCAGTGTGTGCACATGTGTTTGTGGTTTGCTAACTTTTTTTTTTTTTTTGTCTTTTTAAGAAATACATATGCTGTAGCTTCAAGGGTGGAAAATTTTATACACTTCTATAGTGAGGAAGTTTAATGGTAACCCCTTTTGCATGTGTTTTTGAAGAAAAAAAAACTTTTAAAATAGATATTGCCTTAACACCAAGGAATACAAATAAGACTGTATTTGAAATCTCTCTCTTGCAGGATCTCCAAATAAGAATATCAGGTCACTAGTTCTTTCTGCGTCTCATTCTATGTTAATTCTACATAAACACATCCTGGAAAACAGCAAGAGGATATGCCAGTTGTGAGCCTTCAAATACACTCCCCTTCTCTGTATGCTAGAGTATATTTAAAACAGATTATATTTTTCCCCCTGTGTTTCAGTTTTCACAGTTAATAAGACAGGCATTTCCATGGCTGACTTGCTGTTTTCATGGGTAGTAAACATTCTGATTAGTATTCCAGATACCGTGTTTACCAAATTCTTTTCAAAATACAAAACACCATAGACAATAAAACATTTTCTTCTTGCTGTTTCTACTTAAAACATCAAAATAATACTAATCATATTGTTAAATATGTTATGATTGCTCTGGTAGCTGGTGTTTCTAAAGAAATATCTGTTGAACCAATGTGACTTGAAAGATTTTCATGCCAAGTAGAAGCTGGAGAGATTAAAAAAATAATCTTCTCCCATTAATCTCATATGCAAAACTGTAAAATAAAACCTTGCATTGCACAAGGGAGAAGACAAGCTGGAGATTCACAACGTTGAGAGTTATGAGCTTCAGTTCTTATGATCTGAATATTTCTGGTGCTCTGCTGCTGCTGCTGCTGCTGCTGCTGCTAAGTCGCTTCAGTCGTGTCCGACTCTGTGAGACCCCATAGACGGCAGCCCACCAGGCTCCTCCATCTCCGGGATTCTCCAGGCAAGAACACTGGAGTGGGTTGCCATTTCCTTCTCCAATGCATGAAAGTGAAAAGTGAAAGGGAAGTCGTTCAGTTGTGTCTGACTCTTAGCGACCCCATGGACTGCAGCCCACCAGGCTTCTCCGTCCATGGGATTTTCCTGGTGCTCTATCAACCTTAAAAACCTCCACTAAATGGAGGGTAAGTAAAGGTAACACTGTGTAAGCTGCTGGTAAGTTTTTGTAATTATTCTTTTGAAATTTTTAGAATCAGTTGAGTTTTAGTATCAACCTAATTAACTTCCCAACCTAAGTCTTCGCAGGCATAATTGATCCAGTGTTTCCAAAAAGAAAAAAAAAAAAAAAAGGAAGCTTAGCTCTTTCCTGCTATCATTTCCTCATTTGGATTCATCCTAAATTTTATGATATTAAGGATGGCACCATAATAAATAAGGTAAAAATCAGTAAAGTGATTAGAAGGAAAATATAGGAAAATTGAGGAAAAAGGGAAAATGGTGGTAGAGGTGGCTTTGTCAAGGGAAATGATAATGCTGCAACATGCAGGTCACATGAATTTCTGTAATAGCTTCTAAATATCAGTCCCAAACTTTGCAATTATTTTTTTAATTTAAAATATTATATTCTGCATAAAGATGTGGGATAGTTTCATGGATCTATCTTATTTACATTTTATTTTTTATTACAGTATAATTGCTTTAGTGAAAGTGAAGTCACTCAGTCCTATCCAACTCTTTGGGACCCCATGGACTGTAGCCTACAACGCTCCTCCATCCATGGGATTTTTTGGGCAAGAGTATTGGAGTGGGGTGCCATTTCCTTCTCCAGAGGATCTTTCCAACCCAGGGATCAAACCTGGGTGTCCCACACTGTAGGCTGAGCACCAGGGATGTCCTGCCTTAGTGTTATGTGGATTCATCCTGCACAACTGAAACAGCTAAATGTACTCGTAGATCCTCTCCCTCTTGGTCCTCCCTCCCACTCCCCTACTCCCATCTAGGTCCTCCCAGAGCAAGGGAGCTGAGTTCCCTGTGCAGCTTCCCCCTGCTGCATGGCAATGGATATATGTCAATTCTAATCTCTCAGTTCACACCCCCGACCCTGAACACATGTCCATTCTCTGCTCCTACCCTGGAAATAGGGAGGAAAGAAGGAAAAGGAAGAAGGAGAAAGGGAGAAAGAAAGAGTACTTAAGAAGAAGCTACTTTCTGAGAATTATCCAAATAGATAAATTACAAAAGCAAATGAAAGTCCAAATCTAGTCACATTTACATAAATTTGCATTCAGTTCTTGGTAAATTCACTGATTATTCCTATCATGCAATCATGTCTTCCAGGTGTGTGCAAAGAGCCAGGGGGAGAATGGTAGAAAAGACCTTGCCGGATAAGGCAATGGTTTCAAGGCACAGCCAGGGACCTTAGTATCTTGGGAGTATTTGACTGTCAGCAAAATGATCTCCATGCAGTGTTCTCCAGTATCTTTTATCCATACAGCTCTCTCGATGTTTCGAGGCATCTGTATTTAATATTTATAAACTGGCCCAATGTCTCAGGTTTTGGCTTGGAAGCCATTCGAGATGGGGCTATATATCAAAGAGGGTAGTCAGTTCCAGAGAGAAAAGCAGAGAGAGAAACGGTTTCAACAGAGCTGTAGTTATTTTCTGTGTGAGCAACTGGCCTTCAGAAGCAACTGACATCCTTAGTCAGATGCTGAGCATGTGAGGTGGAAAACCCGTGGCTGGCACCCTTCACAGAGCGTCCTGCGTCTCCACTGCGCAGGTGTTCTGGCTCCAGAGGCCTGCCAACCAGCAACCCGAGTCTCTGAAGGGATTACGCACAGTTGCCTCTTAGTTAAAATAGGGCACTTATGCAAACACAGGGTCCACTGTTGTTCACTGTAGTTGTCTCATTAACTCCCATCCTCTCTGGTTTAGAAACGAAAGAAGCAGATGTAAGCCATGCAGGCTTTATGATTCTTGTTTTGCGACTTGTTAAAATGGGCACCCACAGTTTCTACAAAGTGACTACAGAACTCTGAAATGATGCATGAAATGGGAAAAAATGGAAACAATTTTTGCCCTGAATGCTCAGGTCACAGAAATTACAGACGTGGATTCACACAGCAAATGGTGATAAGCCTTCCGTTAGCTTCGGCCAAGAAATAAGCTGACTGCAGTGGGTCATTGCCACAGAGCCAGGACTGAGTCAAAAAGAATAGATGTCTGTCTCCTTTGACACCATGTAATGTGAATTCTCTCAGGCTCTGCCCTTCTTCCAACCCTACCCACCAGGTTCTCCTCTCACCCATGCTGTTTCCTGACTTTTTGCTTTTCTTTCTGCTGCATGCCCTTTCCAAAGATTCCCTCTTTTATATGTGTGCACTCTTCTCTTCTACATTTTTTTCTCTAAGTTTCTTTACACTTAGTAGCTGCTTAGGAAGCATGTTGAAGGAAGGTAAAGTGGGAATGGGGTTTTAGAACTTAGTATTTATTTAAAATACAGTCATACCCAGGAGACAAAACCACCAGGTGCCACCTATCTTTAGGTGCCAACCCATGTACTCTGAAGAAAGAAAAGCCATGTCATGTCACCATCATTATAATGGGCAATCAGATGTCTGGTGGGACACCCTTGAGAAAGACCACTTTCCTATGCATTACATGTTCGCATGTGTGTACCCATAAAACACATCTGGGTTACTCCCCAGCTGTCTGTCTCTATATCTTTCCCTTTCTCTCCAACTCAACGAAAGAGATTAAAATGTAAACAGTAGAAGTTGTATTGTATACAAGTATACATTTGAAATTTACTTAGAATAAAGAAAAATAAAAATTCATGCTGCAATCTAAAGGCTGCGTTTCTGGGAATCTCCACTGCGCAGGTGTTCTGGCTCCAGAGGCCTGCCAACCAGCAACCCGAGTCTCTGAAGGGATTACGCACAGTTGCCTCTTAGTTAAAATAGGGCACTTATGCAAACACAGGGTCCACTGTTGTTCACTGTAGTTGTTCTCATTAACTCCCATCCTCTCTGGTTTAGAAACGAAAGAAGCAGATGTAAGCCATGCAGGCTTTATGATTCTTGTTTTGCGACTTGTTAAAATGGGCACCCACAGTTTCTACAAAGTGACTACAGAACTCTGAAATGATGCATGAAATGGGAAAAAATGGAAACAATTTTTGCCCTGAATGCTCAGGTCACAGAAATTACAGACGTGGATTCACACAGCAAATGGTGATAAGCCTTCCGTTAGCTTCGGCCAAGAAATAAGCTGACTGCAGTGGGTCATTGCCACAGAGCCAGGACTGAGTCAAAAAGAATAGATGTCTGTCTCCTTTGACACCATGTAATGTGAATTCTCTCAGGCTCTGCCCTTCTTCCAACCCTACCCACCAGGTTCTCCTCTCACCCATGCTGTTTCCTGACTTTTTGCTTTTCTTTCTGCTGCATGCCCTTTCCAAAGATTCCCTCTTTTATATGTGTGCACTCTTCTCTTCTACATTTTTTTCTCTAAGTTTCTTTACACTTAGTAGCTGCTTAGGAAGCATGTTGAAGGAAGGTAAAGTGGGAATGGGGTTTTAGAACTTAGTATTTATTTAAAATACAGTCATACCCAGGAGACAAAACCACCAGGTGCCACCTATCTTTAGGTGCCAACCCATGTACTCTGAAGAAAGAAAAGCCATGTCATGTCACCATCATTATAATGGGCAATCAGATGTCTGGTGGGACACCCTTGGGAAAGACCACTTTCCTATGCATTACATGTTCGCATGTGTGTACCCATAAAACACATCTGGGTTACTCCCCAGCTGTCTGTCTCTATATCTTTCCCTTTCTCTCCAACTCAACGAAAGAGATTAAAATGTAAACAGTAGAAGTTGTATTGTATACAAGTATACATTTGAAATTTACTTAGAATAAAGAAAAATAAAAATTCATGCTGCAATCTAAAGGCTGCGTTTCTGGGAATTTTTGCAGTTTAGATGTATAAATGAGGCTGAGAATATTATAATCCCTATTGCTTCTCTTTCTCTAAGAGTCATTTCTTGACTTTTAGCAAGAAGTAGAAAAGTTTGTTGTTTTAGTGATCATGTGATATTAATACAAATTTGACAAATTCATCTGAAAAAAAAAAAGAATCATTACTTGACTTTTAAGAATTCCTGGAGTTTCCAGGAAAAGTGTGAGAATTGACATCAGAATATTGACAAAGTGTTCTGACTGGCACCTACGAGTTGTAGGAACTGTTGAAGTTTCTTAGCCTTTCTAAGTCTTGATTTTTTTTTAAAGTAAAATTGGGGAGCATCCCTTTTAAGAATTTTGAGAATCAAACAAGATGGAGTATGTTCAAGACTTTTAAAAATTAGGCAACTGTGAATAGAGAAGGTGATTACTTGGTTTACGATGCTAGCCTCCACTTCGATTTCAGATGGCTAAACTGTGAGACTTGTTTTAATTTCTTCAGATTTCATCATTTGAGTTCATAAGCCAAATTCTGAGAATCTAAAGTAAACGTAAATAATCTATGTCACACGGTGAAGAGGAGCATGAACTCCACAGCCATTCTACTTGCTGTTCAGTCATTAAGTCATGTCCGATTCTTTGCAGCCCAATGGACTGTAGCCCACCAGACTCCTCCGACCATGGGATGCTTCAGGCAAGAATACTGGAGCGGATTGCTGTGCCCTCCTCCAGGGGATCTTCCTGACCCAGGGACTGAACAGTGTCTCTTACTTCTCCTGTACTGGCAGACATGTTCTTTGCCACTAGCACCACTGTCTACTGTAGTTCAAGTCCCAGCTTCACTATCTGACTCCATTTCCCCATTTCATAAAATGTGCATAATTCTACTATTTCCAGCACAGGATTGATCTGGGGACTTGGTGATGCAGATCAGTGCTTGGCACTTGTAATGTGCTTCTTAAGCATTTGCTGAACTAAAAGTAAAATGTACTCAAGTCTTTTATCACCACAATTGCTCTCACTGGCATTCTAATAAAAGTATCTAAGGCTCAAATATTATTTGATGTTAGGACTTTTGTGTAGAGATGCACTTTGCAAGTTCTAATAAAAGTATCTAAGGCTCAAATATTATTTGATGTTAGGACTTTTGTGTAGAGATGCACTTTGCAAGTTCACATGCTTTCAATAAGGTATTTGAATCATTTCTATTTTTGCCTTCTCACCATCAATAAACTACTTCCTATGAGTCTTTTTATTGGCGATCAAACATGCACTGCTCTAATGCATTTAGACTTTAATCAATTAATGTAGTTCAACAGGTCATTTTTCCAGTTGCAATAGTTTGAGAAGTTAATTTTGCAAACACCTGAATACTCTGGAGGATTATGAAGAAGCCTGAAGTTATTTATGGTGCAAGCGCAATCTCAGTGGACTGGAAAGAGAATGATCGATATGTAAGTATCATCTTTTCTCATTAAATGTCCTCGGTACCTTCATCTTAAACTTACATTTCCAAGCTGCTTTCAAAAATAATTTTGCAGAAAATTGTGCGTGGCTCTGGTGACATTTATCATATATACTCACTTTCTTGTTTACCATACCTCCTTGCTCACATTCCTGAGAATAAACAACTATATAAGCCAAAATATTTATCATTCAAATAAAAAGTATCATCAAACCCCCAATAAGAGCAACAATAAAAAGAAGAAATTGAAAAAGAAGTGCATGTGCCTGTGTATGTATGTTTGTATGTATGGAGACAAAAATAGCTGTTAATTAATTCTCAGCCATTTTCATATTATAAGTGATGTTTTATACTAATAGTCATAGAAAGCTGTTAACAAAACTGATCTTTTTATAAATAAGATCATGTTGAAAAGATATTAATTATATATTATATATATAGATATTCATATTGAGTTAACTTGATTAAGTTTTAATATTTTCCACATATGACACAAATACAATTTGTTTCTTTTGCCCTTGAATTCTCTAACTTTTGTCTGCATCTGTATCACCTGGAAGGCTCAATAAACAGAGATTTATGAGCACATACCCAGAAGTTCTGACTCATTACGTCTGGGGTACAGCCCAAGAATTTGTGTTTGGCAAATATTTCCCTATTATGCTGATGCTGCTGGTCTGGGGACCACACTTTAAGTACCACCATCCTATAGTTCTCCTGGAACAAAGGACACTGAATTTTATTGTGATAGACTGTCAACTTTTTTGGCCCCCTGTGAATCATACCTCTTGGCAACAGTTCCCTTTGCATGAATTTGGGCTTGTACCTTGTTTTAAATAGTAGAAAGAGGCAGAAAGATGTTGTGACAGTTCTGGACCTGAGCCTTAAGATAGCCTGGCAGCTTTTACTTTTGTGTTGTTGGAAATCAGCCACTATGTAAGACGTCTAGTTACCCTGAGACCTACATGTTTGGGAAAGTTCAAGATAAGCACATGGAGAACTAACATGAAAGAGAATACAGGAACCCAGCCAGCAGAGAGACCCAAGTTCCCCAGCTGACAGCCTCAGCTGGGCTCCCAACAGCCAGCTAGCACCAACTTGTCTTATGAGTGAGGGCATTCTAAGCCTGCTTGCTATCAGTCAACATAAGGTAAAGCAGAAAACCTGCCAAGACAACTGAGGATTGTGAGAAATAATAAACAGTTGTTAAGTTTTCATGTGAATTTTTTTAAGCAGCAATAAAAAATAAAGGGCTTCAAGGAGAATTTTATGAAGGCTGGGAAGAGTAGGATGGATATTACTACTTGTAGCTGGAGAAAATTGGACTGGTAGGAAAATCAGTGAGTCTCCTGTATACAGTAATGTGTATGATAAAGGGTACTTAATAAAATTTGGGGTTTGGGGATTTCCAAGCAGAATGTTGAAAGTTCAAATTTACTTTTTCTGATAAAGATAGGAGGAATGAGACACAATAATTTTAGTTTTAGTTTCAACTGAAATAAAGAAGTACAAAGAAGCCAGGATTCATTTCATTCAAATATTAAGCTATTTATCATTCTAAGCTTTTTGAAATTGAATAATTCTCAAAAGAATAAATGACCTGCAGACAAAGATCCTAAGAGTTTCTTTCAATAAAATATGGTGTCTGGATTAGGGTCAGGTCTTAAGACACTCTGTTAATTCCTTCAAAAGACTACTGCTAGGCAGTAGTGTTTCTGAGTCTTTTAAGGGTCTACAGCATAGAACTCATCTGCCAAGAAAAGGACTTTGAAGAATCATATGATATTATCCTGCACCCAAAATTAGAGAAGAGTCTTTTTTGAAGAGATTTGTTATTGTTCCTTTCTTCTGTTTTATAGTAATAGGATAAGCTCCAATAAGATTCATTGGAAACCTATAAAGATTTTAAGATAATTGTATTAACAGAAGCACTGACAATTTGGATTAAAAGAAACAGACACAGTTCAAAATGAACAGCTTTCTACTGGCAGGAAGTAGGCTGAGAAAGTTACTTATCTATAAATATGTGCTACCAGTCCTCCTCAAAGATCTGTTTACTTTTACCCTAATGGATTGCAGAATTTCTTTGGATTGGTAATTACTATGTGCTTCCCATATTCCCTGTTTTTGAATGGGAATGTCTATCATGATTTTTCTTATTCCTGGCTTAGGAAGAGATAAATTGTCTCATTTTCTCACAGATCTTCAAATCAAGAGGAACCATGTCTTATAAGACTAAGACTATGCTATAATGAGATGTAGCGTTGTGGGATGATGGGAGGGAATACATATTTTTGTATGTGGATCTTGAATCATTGAGGCCCAGAGGCCATATGAACCTAACTGCAGGAAGAGGATCTGGGAAGAAGAACTGGGGCCCTCATTGGCAGCCCCTGAGCTCCTAGCTGACAAGTGGTAGCATCAACTTATCAGGTAAGTGAGTAAGCCGTTATGGAGGCAGAGCCTCTGTCTCTAGCCAAGCCACCCCCACTGACACCGTGTCAAAGACAATCCAACCCAAATTACAGAATTATGAGCAAATCAATTATTTTTTTTTTAATCCACTAAGCTTTAGGATGATTTGTTATGCAAGAGGTATTTGAAACACTTTATTTCTAGAACAAAGACAGATTCATCCTAAAACCCAACACCCCGATCTCCTTTCCCCTTTCCATCTGTATTGCCAATAATCTTGCCTCCTAAGATTCCTAATATCTTTTGCACACTTATAATTTTTCTACATAATATAGTCAATATTCTTTATACATTTATCTTCCCCCTTTCTGCTATTTACTCATCACTTGTGTAACAAGTCATTATTTTTAAAAATTTCTTCGTAGTGTATCTAACATTTGACTTCAAAATCTTATCTTCACTGAAACCAGTAAAATGGACCTTACTGAGAAGTGCTGGGATCTGCCTAATAAAGATGGAGTTGGGGATTTTCTCAGCCTCTGAGTTCTCTCTTGTTTGCTCTCCTAGACTCAAAGGATCCATGATTGCCACCCAGGAGTGTCTCTGCAGCACCGACAGGGTAGAAATACTCCTGGCATCTGTCCAATCCTCTCCAGTCCCAGAAAACTGGGAATTTATTTTGCTCTTCTTACTTTATTTGCAGGTCTACTAAACTTCCAGTTCTCTTTTAAGATCAAGTGGTTGAGTCATTACTATTTCATTTGGGAGACTAAATTCAACACCAAGACAGGATTTTATTTTTGAACAATTTTAAGTTGTTCACAGGAGCAAGAAAGATTCTTGACCTTTGGAAAATTCCAGGATTAGGTTAACATACTTCTTGCCTTTCAAATATAGCTTATTTTATCTTTTAATTATAAACCTGAATAAATATTTAACATGAGATTAATTATTTGTACTGTTAGATCTTCTAATGGTCTACTCAATTCAGCATTATTCATTCATTCATCCAAACTCACTTCTGTATCCATTCACCAATTCACCATTTTTTCATTATCCTTTATGATTAGGTTTATATTAAGCACAAAATTGAGAGTAATATCCCAGCTCTGATGTATTGTTTTATCTAGCTGGTTTCAAGTTATTTAGGAGAAGTAGATTGTTCTTGAACTTGATCACCTTAAATTTACTAGTTATGAAAATGTTTTATAAAAAGAAACAGGTAAGAAAATAGTATTTTTGACACAGTACAGAATTCTTTGCAAGTGTGTTTAATGCTCAGTGAATGAATAGATGAAATAAATAAATGAAATATCATTTGGATGCTTGGTCTAAACCCAGAAAGATCAAAGGAATTTAGGGAAATTGTGTGTTCTAGATTGGGATGTATTCTCCAAGTTCAAGTCTTTTTTGATTTATCTTCATCTCATTTAGGGATTTTCAGGGTCAATAAACTGTTCTCTTCTACCAAGAAGGCAACCACAAGAGAAAAAACATGAAAAAGTAACTTAAGAAAAAAATAGCAAGTACCTATAGATAATCACATGAACTCATTTTTTTAAGACCTAAAGCCAAGTTGGCTTAAAGCTCAACATTCAGAAAACTAAGATCATGGCATCCGGTCCCATCACTTCGTGGGAAATAGATGGGGAAACAGTGTCAGACTTTATTTTTTGGGGCTCCAAAATCACTGCAGATGGTGACTGAAGCCATGAAACTAAAAGACACTTACTCCTCAGAAGGAATGTTATGACCAACCTAGAACATATATTCAAAAGCAGAGACATTACTTTGCCAACAAAGGTCCGTCTGGTCAAGGCTATGGTTTTTCCAATGGTCATGTATGGATGTGAAAGTTGGACTCTGAAGAAGGCTGAGCGCTGAAGAATTGATGCTTTTGAACTGGGGTGTTGGAGAAGACTCTTGAGAGTCCCTTGGACTGCAAGGAGTTCCAATCAGTTCATTCTAAAGGAGATCAGCCCTGGGTGTTCTTTGGAAGGAATGATGCTAAAGCTGAAACTCCAGTACTTTGGCCACCTGATGCAAAGATTTGATTCATTGGAGACTCTGATGCTGGAAGGGATTGAGGGCAGGAGGAGAAGGGGATGACTGAGGATGAGATGGCTGGATGGCATCACTGACTCAATGGACGTAAGTCTGAGTGAACTCCAGGAGTTTGTGATGGACAAGGAGGCCTGGCGTGCTGCAATTCACGGGGTCGCAAAGAGTCGGACACGACTGAGTGACTGAACTGAACTAAACTGAAGACATTAAAGAGTTCTTTCCCATCAGTTTACATTAAACTTAGTTACTCCATTCTAGGAGACAGTGGTAGAAGCTGGGAAAGACAAGGTATCATGATTGAAGGGTGTCCTGTGTATTATCAGTTGTAAAAACTAAATTTGATTTAATTTTTAAAATGTGAATGTGGTCAAGGCAATAGATATATTTTGTTTATCACTGCTGTAAACAACTCTAAAGCATAATAGCTTAAAACAACCACTCTTTTACCCTTTCTCACAGTGGCACAAGGGAGTGGTATGTTGTAGTTTTCAATTGGACTTTTCACTCTCCCACCTCAGATGTGTATGTGGACCAAGATGGCTCAACTGGGGTCATATGTCTGGAACTTCCCTTTTTTCTCTCAGTTGGGCTTATGAGTGCTCCTCCAGTGGTGTCGGGGTTTCTGCTTCACTATTTACTCTCCACATGGTTTTAACACATGGTGTCTCTAGGAGGGGAGCCATACTTCTCACATGGAAGCCAGGGCCCCCAGAAATGCAAAAAACAACAGCTTCTGGGCCTTCCTCAGGAACAGGGAGAGTATCATTTCCACATTATTTTATTGGTTAGGGAGATTTTCTGGCCTAGCTCAGATTCAAGGAGAAGTCACTACACCAAGGTGTAAATACCAGAAGGTATGATTGTGATGTTCCAGTGGGACAAATCAGAAAGTGCAATTCTTAGCACTTATCAGCTGGAGTCACAAGCCTAAAATCAAATTTGCAAAACATATTTGGCTTCAGCCTAATGTGCTGATGTCAAGAACTGAAGATCATCATACTGATGCTAACATCCCAAGGATAGACTAAGAATAAAAAACATTCCCTGGAGGAGGAAAGACGTCTTCATTTTTATCTTGAACATTAATTGTTTTGATTAGAGTCATTCTTTTTATCATCAGAGAAGAGAATGAATTTTACCATACTGCTGTGAATTACCCTCTAGAAAAATTCAACTCTTGAATGTAGAAGTATAAACTGAAGACATTAAAGAGTTTTTCCCATCAGTTTACATTAAACTTAGTTACTCCATTCTAGGAGACAGTGGTAGAAGCTGGGAAAGACAAGGTATCATGATTGAAGGGTGTCCTGTGTATTATCAGTTGTAAAAACTAAATTTGATTTAATTTTTAAAATGTGAATGTGGTCAAGGCAATAGATATATTTTGTTTATCACTGCTGTAAACAACTCTAAAGCATAATAGCTTAAAACAACCACTCTTTTACCCTTTCTCACAGTGGCACAAGGGAGTGGTATGTTGTAGTTTTCAATTGGACTTTTCACTCTCCCACCTCAGATGTGTATGTGGACCAAGATGGCTCAACTGGGGTCATATGTCTGGAACTTCCCTTTTTTCTCTCAGTTGGGCTTATGAGTGCTCCTCCAGTGGTGTCGGGGTTTCTGCTTCACTATTTACTCTCCACATGGTTTTAACACATGGTGTCTCTAGGAGGGGAGCCATACTTCTCACATGGAAGCCAGGGCCCCCAGAAATGCAAAAAACAACAGCTTCTGGGCCTTCCTCAGGAACAGGGAGAGTATCATTTCCACATTATTTTATTGGTTAGGGAGATTTTCTGGCCTAGCTCAGATTCAAGGAGAAGTCACTACACCAAGGTGTAAATACCAGAAGGTATGATTGTGATGTTCCAGTGGGACAAATCAGAAAGTGCAATTCTTAGCACTTATCAGCTGGAGTCACAAGCCTAAAATCAAATTTGCAAAACATATTTGGCTTCAGCCTAATGTGCTGATGTCAAGAACTGAAGATCATCATACTGATGCTAACATCCCAAGGATAGACTAAGAATAAAAAACATTCCCTGGAGGAGGAAAGACGTCTTCATTTTTATCTTGAACATTAATTGTTTTGATTAGAGTCATTCTTTTTATCATCAGAGAAGAGAATGAATTTTACCATACTGCTGTGAATTACCCTCTAGAAAAATTCAACTCTTGAATGTAGAAGTAATCTTTATTTTAGGAATGTGCTCATTCCTGCAAAATTTTTATTCTTGTGCTGATTTCATATGAAAAATCATAAAATAAAAAGGATATTAAAAAGCGTGTGATCCTCACCAATTGTTATGTATTTTAGCTGAGGGCTAAAGACAAATGCCCAAAGCAATCTTGTACATCAGAATACCACCATTTACATCTTTTGTTCTCTTGTTTTCTTAAGTATTGTTCAAGGTCCTACCTAAAAATGAATGAAAGGGCAACTGTCAAGATGACAGCTTAAACATAATCATCTCTGCATTGTTTCTTTGATGTTCAATTGTGTAATTAACAAAAAAGACATGTTTAATCATCTCCCTATTCAATTAATTTACGTTATCTCTTTGTATGATATTAAAAGAATGACAAGGCAATTCATACTTAAAAAAAATATTTTACTATCTGTTGCTCTAGGACTAATTCAGTTTTGCAAATTAAGATTGGAAGAGATTGCAAGGAACATTGTAGGGAAAAAGGAAACCCTAAATGGATCTCCCTGTTTATTAGCAAGTATATTGTTTTCTTAGTTTTCAATTATATTTTATCTCTGATTTTAATTTCTCAAACCTCCCACATAGTGAATTTTTTTAGATTCTTTCTAATTATTATCCACATCTCTATTTTTCTGTCACCAAAAAATGATATGAACTCCACATACATTTTTATGCAGGTAGCTCTACAGCAGTGCACAGGATGAAATATTTCAATAGCATCTGATGTTGTGTGTGCTGTTCACCCCAGGAGATTTCTTTCAAGAAAAAGCAGTAGCCAGAATGTCTCAGAGTCTATCAGTATTCACATAGCTTTTATTTTTGGCTTCACACTAAGCCTTGGGTATAAGAATCGGAGGCCTAAACATGTACTCTTTGTTTATATTTACAAGATAGTGGAGAAAGACGAAAAGGGGAAAAGAACAGTATAGAAATAAAATTTTTTAAATATGTTTTGCTTCCCTGGTGTGGACATATTATATGCAAACCCCTAGCCAAAAGTAACATGTATATGCGCGCGTGCACGCATGTGTGTGTGTGTGTGTGTGTGTATGTGTGTGAGTAGCAACCTCTTTGTTAAATCATAATCAATACCATTCTCAGAAAAACTTACAGGCAAGAATGCCAATTCAACTTTGATATTTTAACAGGCTAATTCTTTTGAATTTGTGACCTTGGAATGTACAGGTCTAGGTCCATATGTTCACTGATTATTTAAAAGAACATAGTTGATTATGTTTCTTTATTAATAGGGTGACTTTATGACTTGCCTGAAAACCACAAGATAAGTCAAAACCCCCTTCCCCACCCTCTAACCTCCTAACCACTCATTTTTCTGAACCGCTTGGAATAATCTAAAGCCCTATTCAGCTTGCAGCCAGATGTGAATAATCACTGCTTGACACGGGGTACAAATAACACCTCCTCCAGCCATTACTCTTAAATTGGAGCTCTGCCCTTGATGGAGGCTGGAGTTTGCTCTGGCTTTTGTAACTTGCACATGAACGGTAGGGAGAAAGAGGCACAGAGGAGTGTTTAGGTGGCAAGCTGCAGGCAGATCTGGGCTTGTCTCACTGTAGAGGGGTCTGTTTTAAAGTGGAGTGAGGTCACAGGTCACACAGTTCAACCCAAAGGACTAAGTGCACTAATGTATTGGGCAGACACAGACCCATTAAAACCAAACCAAACCAAAAATAAGGTGAGGAAGGGTCCAAGCCAACCTTGAAACCTAAATGACCATTTGTCTCATTCTTCAAAACATTCGGGGGCCTTCCAGCCTGCCACAGCTAGAGCTGTTTATGGTTCATAGAGTCTGAGAAAATGGAGCCCTGACATCTGACCTTGCATGACCTTAGACATAGAGTAGAATGAAGCAGTCTGGACAGGAAAAGCACTATTCCCTTAGCAAGCTGCGGTGTTTGATGGTCACGGTCAGATTTTTACCAAGATCCTGAGATTATACTTCAAAAATAAAACTAAGAATGCTCTTTGATTCCAAGTTGTATTGATTGTTTTTGTTTTTGCTGCCTGAGTCTCTCTCTTTTTTCCAAGTTAGGTTGCATTCTTTCTCTCCTCTTAAATGTCTAGAATTTGTTGTGAAGAATAGCAGCATGTGCCATCTGCAGAGAAGGGCCCTGTTGAATTAATGTTCAAGACCAAGGCATTAGAGAGATACAAATCAGGACAATAGGTAGCCTTCCTTAGTGCTTCATTTTTAAATTGTTTCTGCATTTTATTTGCTTTAGCATTTTTCTTAAAACTTGTTTTGGACAACAGTCAGATTATCCTCTCTTCATAATCTTCATATTGAATTAACTACCTCAAAATGAAATGATTGCATCTAACAGGGTAAAAACAAATATGGTCCACAACCTGTGATAAATACTAGTGAAGTCCATGGCTCAATGAATAGAAAAGCAAAGGAAGAGGAGCACAATATATTCTTTAAAAGAGACCCACGTGGACTTGAGAAGGCATAAAATGCATAGAAATGTCCCCCCACCCCCATTACAAAACATTTAGTAGAGCAATAGGAACTCTTGAATACTGCTGTTGGGAATGCAAAATGGTGCAGCCACTTTGGAAAATAGTTCGATTATTTTTACAAAACTAAACATGATCAATGGCACCCCACTCCAGTACTCTTGCCTGGAATATCCCATGGACCGAGGGGCCTGGTAGGCTGCAGTCTGTGGGGTAGCTGAGGGTTGGACACGACTGAGTGAGTTCACTTTCACTTTTCACTTTCATGCATTGGAGAAGGAAATGGCAACCCACTCCATTGTTCCTGCCTGGAGAATCCCAGGGATGGGGGAGCCTGGTGGGCTGCCGTCTATGGGGTCACACAGAGTAGGACACGACTGAATTGACTTAGCGGCAGCAGCAAACACAATCTTACTACTATACAGTCCAGCAATCATGCCCCTTAGTATTTACCCAAAGGAGTTGAAATCTTAGGTCCACACAAAAATTTGTACACAGATGTGTATAGCAGCTGTATGCATAATTCCCCAAACTTGGAGGAACCAAAATGTGCTTCAGTAGATAAATAAACTCTGGTGCATTCAGTCAATGGAATATTATTCATTGCAACAAAGATATGTTATCAAGTCACAGAAAGACATGAAGGAATCTTCAATGAATTTGACTAAGGGAAAGAAGCCAATCTAAAAAGGCTACATACTGTATGATTTCAACTCTGGAAAAGCTGACATTCTGGAAAAGGCAAAACTATGGAGACAACAGAAATATTACTAGTTGCCGGAGGTCGTGGGGGTAGGGGATGAGAGATGAATAGGTAGAACATAGATGATTTTTAGATCAGTGAAAATAGTCTGTATGACATATACTAATCATGGATCTATTTCATCATGTTGTTGTGTTTGTTAGTTGCTCAGTTGTGTCTAACTCTTTGCAACCCCATGGACTGTAGCCCACCAGGCTCCTCTGTCCATGGAGTTCTCCAGGCAAGAAGACTGGAGTGGGTTGCCATTCCCTTCTCCAGGCGATCTTCCTGATCCAGAGGTAGAATCTGGGTCTCCTGCGCTGCAGGCAGATTCTTTACCTTCTGAGATGCAAGCCCATATTTCTTCACACACTTGTCCAAATCCATAGCACATACAACAGCAAGAATGAACTGTAATGCTACCTATGGATTTGGGACAATTATGAATCGTCAGTGTAGGTTTGTCAACTGTAGCATGTTTTTATAACTGTCTCTGGTGGGTGACGTTGAAAATAGAGGAGGCTGTGTGGGGAGGTGGCGTGCGGAAAATCACTGTACCTTCCCTCAGTTTTGTTAAAAACCTAATAGGGTGGGATGATTTGGGAGAACGGCACTGAAACATGTATACTATCATATAAGAAATGAAGCGCCAGTCTATGTTCAATACAGGGTACAGGATGCTCGGGGCTGGTGTACGGGATGATCCGGGGAGATGGTGTGGGGTGGGAGGTGGGAGGGGGCTTCGACATTGGGAGATCATGTACACTTGTGGCTGACTCATGTCAATGTATGGCAAAACCAATACAGTATTGTAAAACAGAATAAAGTATTAAATAAAAAAAAAGTTAAAAAAAAAACACACCTAATACTGCTTTTAAAAAGTCTTTAAAATATCACTTAAAATGAAAGGTGAGAATTGGAGGAGGAAAAACATGCTTTCATATTCATTAAGCAGAAAAAGTAGAACTCTTAATATCAGCTCTGGTTCCACTGAGTACTTGTTACTGTGATGCTGTCTGACTTGGTTATTAAGTGGCCCAAGAAAGCCTTAGTAGAAAAAACTCACTGGCTTAATTTAAATTTTGGCCACCCCAGCTCTTCAGGCTATGAATAGAATCACTCTCATTTGTTTGGCCTATAGGGAAAATCACTTCTTAAAGTATGCTTTGTAAGAAAGTTACTAGATTTCCCTTGAAAATAGCATTCATGTATTGAACCTTTTAAGAAAGAAAAAATTTGCTGAGCATAGAGCAAACAATTTAAAAAGGAATCAAATACAATATTAATGTTAAGAATGCTCGTGAAAAGAAATGTACATGCATATTAAAAACATTAATAATTTGCTTAGCTTTGTTGAGTTGTATCTTATATATATATATATTAAGGTGCACTGGGCTAAAATGAAGACCTTAATGAATTGTTATATATTGTATAAACTTCTTTCACCATTGCACATATTAAGATATAGAACATCTCCAGCATTTAAGAAGGCTCCCACCCCACTCTACAGTCAGTAGGTACCCCAAGAAGAGCCATTATTCTGTTTTACCTCTTTTTAAATTTTGTATAAGTATAGTATATAGAATGTATATTTTTATACCTGACTTCTTTTACTCAGCATTATATCTGTGAGATTCATTTATATCGTTATGTTTATCATTAGTTCATTCTTTGTTAATCAATGTACAGGATTCTGTTGTAATTATAATACCACAGTTTGTTTACTTATTGTATAGTTGATAGGCATTTTTTCCAGGGTGTGGCTATAATATGAACATTATTGTATATATCTTTTGGAGGAGAAAAGCATTCATTTTGGATGGGTTTGTATCAGCAATGGAGATGCAAGTCGTCGAGTAATTTAAAAGGTGCTGCCGAGTGTTTTTCTGAAGTCACTGTACCATTTAACTGTCCCACTGATATTCAAGAGTTTTCATCCTTCTCCACCCTTCATATTCTTAATTTAATCATTTTGCTGGATGTTAGTGATATCTCATCTTACTTTGTATTTTTCTGATGAATAATTATGTTGCACTTTTTTTTGCATGTTTATAATCCTAACCTTTTTAAACAAGGATTTGGGTGTTCAGCTTAAAAGTTACTCAAGAAGCTTGAGGATGGTGTCAGTTTCTTAGCAGTGAAAAAGAAGATGAGACAAGAGAACTAATCTTTACTTAGTGTCTATCATGTTGTGAGAACTTTACATATGCTATTTCAATTAACTCTTTTAATAGCCATATATAGTAGATATTTTTTAGCGGATAGTAGAATTCATATGTTTATGAATAGAATTTACTCAGTTTTCTATTCCTTCCCTATATTCTGATACACCCTAATTTTCCCTTTACTCCACATATGGTGGAAATTAATATTTTTCCAGATTTATGAAGAATCATGGTTATTATTATGGCTTCTCAATAATGTTTCCTTAACCCACTAACTGTCTAACATCATGATGAACAGTCTTCTGTATGCCTTTTGGTGTTTAAATTTTTGCAAAGTTATTTCCATTTTGAAAAAACTCTGTCCCTTCCTCTGGCCAAATGAAAAGCCATTTCCTTGCCTTTTCAAATTGTTTTATGAGAGGTAATCAAAGACCTGTTTGCTTTATTACTTATTTTCAAAAGCCTTTAAGATCCTAGCTTTTAAAAAAATATTTAAAATTTACATTTATGTATTTTAATTGGAAGCTAATTACTTTACAATATTGTATTGCTTTTGCCATAAATCAGCTTGAATCTGCCACAGGTATACACATGTTCCCCATCCTGAACCCCCTTCCCTCCTCCTTCTCCATACCATCCATCTGAGTCATCCCAGTGCACCAGCCCCAAGCATCCTGTATCCTGCATCGAACTTGGACTGGTGATTTGTTTCACATATGATATTATACATGTTTCAATGCCATTCTCCCAAATCATCCCACCCTCCCCCTCTCCCACAGAGTCCAAAAGACTGTTCTATACATCTGTGTCTCTTTTGCTATCTCATATACAGGGCTATTGTTACCATCTTTCTAAATTCCATATATATGTGTTAGTATACTGTATTGGTGTTTTTCTTTCTGGATTACTTCACTCTGTATAATAGGCTCCAGTTTCATCCACCTCATTAGAACTGATTCAAATGTATTCTTTTTAATGGCTGAGTAATATTCCATTGTGTATATGTACCATGCTTTAAAAAAAAAATAAGTTGTCATATCCAAGCTCCTGAATCAAATATTTACATTTTCTTTAAGTTTTAGCAATTTTACCTTATCTGTGAAGTGAAAGTCACTCAACTGTGTCCAACTCTTTGTGACCCCCATGGAGTATAAAGTCCATAGAATTCTCCAGATCAGAATACTGGAGTGGGTAGCCATTCCTTTCTCCAGGGAATCTTCCCAACCCAGAGATTGAACCCAGGTCTCCTGCATTGTGGGAGGATTCTTTACCAGCTGAGCCACAAGGGAAGCCCAAGAATACCAGAGTGGGTAGCTTATCCCTTCTCCAGAGGATCTTCTCAACCTAGGAATTGAACTGGGGTCTTCTGCATTACAGACATATTCTTTACCAAAGGAACTATCAGGGAATCCTCTCCCTTATCGAGCATTTTCCTTTTACAAAAATGTTCTCATATTTATATTAGTCTCACTGACACAATTAGCCTGTTTCAAGAAGAAAGAGACGGGATGCAAAATGTCAACTTGAGAGGAAAAGCAATAATTTTCTTAGCTTCAAAAAGAAGTTGGTGTGGGACCAAGCTGACTGATGGTGCTTCTAACATTACTACTGGGTGAGACATTTCCTACACCCCAATACTCAAATCTTCTGTCCTTACTTAACCTGCCACTAAAACAAAACCCAAAATCAGAAATGAAGAAAAGAGTCACTTGAAAAAAATGGACATTTATCAATTTTTTAAAAAGACAAAAATATACCTTAAGTTGTCAGGTTGTTTTTGGCGGTGCCACATGGCTTATGGGATCTTAGTTTCCCAACCAAGGGTTGAAACTGGGTCCTTGTCAGTGAAAGCATGTAGTCGTAACCACGAGACTGCCAGGGAATTTCCAATATACCTAAGCAAAGCCCTTCTAATATCAGTTCTTAAAAATGAAGGTGAAGGTCAACTGGAAAGGTAAGATCAATATATGGAGTTAATACCTTAAGCATTGTACACAGACTGGATACATAATAGACTCTCAACATTTTTTGTTTATCTTATTTTTCCTTGTTCAGATACTTTTAACTATCAGTATTATATCCATATGCTTGCTTATTTTGTGCCTCACAAAAGCCTATTCATTTTTTACGTTAATTCCTTTTATTGCAAAACAAAAGGCATCTTCCTTGGAATATTATAATAAACCACTTCAACTTCTGAAATGTACCAGCTCCAGATCCATTTTTTATGTCTTCATTAAGCATGAATACATTATCAACAAGTACCACGAGGAACAAAGACATTAACTTTTGAGCTTTCTTGAGTAATGTTAGATGACATAGTCTAAGTCCAGTAGGCCTGTGGAATTATTGTATAATTTCTGAGTTTGCCTCTATCTTCCCAATGTGGTATAATGTTCAGTAGTTGGAGGTGTTTATTTAATTTGAGACCCATTCTTTGCCATACATTTGAGTGTGTGTGTGTGTGTGTGTGTGTGTGTGTGCTAAGTTACTTCAGTCATGTCCAACTCTTTGCAACCCCATGGACTATAGCCTTCCAATCTCCTCTGTCCATGGGATTCTCTAGGCAAGAACGCTGGAGTGAGTTGCCATGCCCTCTTCCAGGGGATCTTCCTAACACAAGGATCAAACCTGCAGCTCCTGCATTGCAGTCAGATTCCTTGCTGCTGGGCAATGGGGATAGAGTCACAGATTTGAGTCAGTTGAGAGAAAGCCTAAGGATTTGATGTAAAAGTGCTATCTTGGGTTTGGCAATGGCAATTGCATATATGGATAGACAAGAGGGCTGGTTGCCAGATCTTCAAAGGAGTAGCGATTTCTGATGTTTTTTCCCAAGTTAGTTAATTTTGCCCTTAAACTGACTTTATTAAGTTAAAGAGTCACCAATAAATCTCTATTATAGAATTCAAAAGACTTAGGCCTCTTTTGGAGCAACAATGTTTTTGTAAGAAAGTTGGGAGTAATTCAACTCAGTTGCCTTCACTCCAACTTTATCTGAAAAGATAGAATTAGCCCTTTGTTAAGACAGAGTGGGGAACTGGACAACACACGCACACACACACACATACACAAACCAAGACCCAAATGAGGGTGAGACAGTGACCAGGTGTTTGGTTGGAGTTACTGCTCAAATTGTGGGGAATGATATTTCTAGGCTGTTATGTTGAATATTTGTGAGCAGGCTATTCTAAGACTTTTGGATAGGTTGAACAGGATATGGCTGGGTGTGACAAAGATGTGGCTGCTCAGGAAGAGCAACCCAAACCAGGAAAGGAGATGACAGAAATGCATGGCCTTTATTTAGAGGAACGTTCCTGCGTCCTTGGAGATTTGAGGTCTTAATCAATGAAGATGTGTGTGTAACACCAAGGGGAAGGAAACGTGATTTTTACCACTCTCTCTTGTTTAGCTTTAGCTCTTATTAAACCCAGTGGGGAAATACGGTACACTCCACTGAAGATATGTCTTTCCACGGCAGTGTGTCCATGAGGATGACTGCAGAAGACAGCAGCAGGGAAAAGAAGAGGGAGAACCATTTGGAATGAAATGCAGTATCAGAAGGAGAGTCATCCTGGCGCACATCTTACCATCCTTGACATGACCTGTGGCTTAGAAGAAAGAGGTAAAAGCTTTGCACATTTCAGAATCAGTGGCTGAAAATCAGAGCAAACCACCTGATAAATGGTAAATAATATGGTGCCCTTCTCCCCAAATTCACAGGGCAGTTCCAATTTTTACTCCAGTTTGTGTTAGAATGAGTTTTAGAGGTCTTTCTGGAAGTACTTTCTCATCCTTATTTATTCACTTTCAATAGATATTGTTGAATATGTCAATGTGTGAAAGTTTCATGTTCCTTGAGTGTAAACTGTTAGGCGAGAAGACAGAAGTTCAAGTGAAAAAACAGTAGTGATCACATAACGGAAGGCTTTTCTTTTCCCCTAAAGACTTGGCATTTATCCTATAGGACCTAAGAAATGGTATACACAGAGAGGAATCATTGAAAAGCTTTAAAGAGAGAAAATAATTGCATTAAAGTACTATAAATAGCCAATGTTCACTTTTCTTTTGCTTTACATGATTGGTTTAAGGTCATGGTTCCCAAATTTATCTAAACCTTAGAATCATCTGGGGATCTTTGGAAAATTCCAAAGCCCCGGCCACATCCTCAACCAATTAAATTACAATCTCTTGAAGTATATGTTGGGAAACATAGAAATAACAGAAAAAAAGTAAGAAAAAAAGTAAGTATTATCTAGGAGCAGATTGAATTGACTTGAGATGGATTGTGCCAATTCTTTATTTAGTATTTTTTATGACTTTTTACTTCATAATTTTTTTTAAAGTGATGGTAAATGGCATGATGAAAAAGTGCCAGGACCTCTCACCAAAACAGAAATCTATTCAGTTGTGTTAATGCATAGACAACTTTGTATCTAGCTAGAATAAATTGGAGCTTGGGATGAGGCAGAAAAGATGATTTTCTGGAGACTATGTCCTTGGGTCCATAAATTCCCCTTTATTTCTCCCATTTGCCCCCATATATTTTCAATATAGCATGATGTATTTATACAATATTTGTGCTTAGCGAGAAGATAGCATTTATTTTTACCATGATGTGTGATATATCTGAGTAGACATAACCGTATGGGTCAGTTGTAGGTACACTCTGTTCTTGTTATGCAGTTCAGGTGAGGATCGCTTAACGTACAAAAGGGCTTTTCCATTGTGTCCTGTGTCACACTTTTCTCTTCTCCTTTGGGTGCAAAGCAGAAACTTTCCCCTTGACTTTCCTTGAATAATGAGAAGGAATTTTTTTCTTCTTTTTTAGTTATAACATCCTATTTAGTTAAAACACACACACACACACAAATGCAAACTATGAACTCTTCTTGGCCTCGCTACTAACCTTAAACTAGAACACTTACCTGAGATGAAGTATAGAGGAAATGATTCTTCACCTTACCTCCAGATTTGGCAAATGTAACGTGTTGCTAGGAAATCTGAATTTTAAACAAGTGCTCTGACGCTTCTGATATGCATTGTCACTTTCAGAAACACTGAATTTGGCAATTGAGATGCAAAGATAAATAAGGGGAGGAGAACTTCCCTGGTGGTCCAGTGGTCCCCTGCATTTCCAGTGCAGGGGGGCACTGGTTCGATCTCTGGTTGGGGAAGATTCCCACAAGGCACATGATGCAGTCAAACAAATAAGTAAATTGGGGGAAATGGCCTTAGAAGCGTTTTGGGTTGAAACAATTTTTTTGGCTTCCTTATTTGTCATAGATATTGTTCTGAGCTGCAATGACTTTTCTCCTGCCACAAGGCCTAAGAAAAACGTCCAAGCAGGGCCCTCTTCCATCTTTGAAGTAGGGTCTTCATCTCTCTTTCTCTCTCTTTTTCCCCCCCTAGCTTCTCACGGCACATTTACATTTCTCTCACTATCCATACTGTATTGTGTTGGAGTTTTGGATTCTCCTCATTTGTTAGCTTTGTCCCCATGCTTAATCCTATTTATTTATTTAACACCCGTCCTTTAGGGGCTCTACCTGGCCTGCCCAGCCAGTGGATCTCTAGGTCCAGGTGAGCCTGAGGCTTGTCTGTTCAGTACTAGTTTTTCTGCTGAGGTTCTCATGGAATGGATGTTGAACTGGAAACTCCGTGATCTAGTCTCACTTTCCTATTTAGCTACGGAATGATCTTGAACATGTTCTCTTTCTAAAGTCTGTCTTCTTCTTTGGAAAGCGGAGAAACTAATATCTGTTCTTCCTACCTAAATCATGAAAAGAAGTGAAATGCTCTGTATGTCAAAATAATTTGTAAATGTCCAAGGCTGTGGTTCTCAAACTTTGGTTTGCATCGGACTCACCTGGAGGAAACCTTGCTGAAACCCACCCCCAGGTTTTGATACAGCAGGTCTGGAGGAGGGCCTGGGAGTTTGCCGTTCTAGATGGTTCCAGGAGATACGGACACTGATGTTGCTGGCTCCAGAATCACACTTTGAGAAGACAGGTCTAAGGCATTATTATAAAATGGTCTAATCTCTCAGTTTACACGCATTCTCTGTTTCCCAATTATCTAAAATCCCAAGATGCCATTAATAGTATTAAAGTGAGCTAAGGGTAGTTTGAAAACCGACTAGTAGGTCTTCATAAAGTACCTACTAAATGTGCCCTAGAAGCAAAACAAACAAACAGATATCACTGGGGCTGCTGCTGCTAGGTCACTTCAGTCGTGTCCGACTCTCTGTGACCCCATAGACGGCAGCCCACCAGACTCCCCCGTCCCTGGGATTCTCCAGGCAAGAACACTGGAATGAATTGCCATTTCCTTCTCCAATGCATGAAGGTGAAAAGTGAAACTCAAGTCGCTTAGTCGTGTCCGACTCTCAGTGACTCCATGGACTGCAGCCTTCCATGGGATTTTCCAGGCAGGAGTACTGGAGTAGGGTGCCATTGCATTCTCCTGATGTCACTGGGGAAGTGCCACAAATCTCTAAGAAATCTTATTTTAAACTTTGTTTTTTCTCAGATGAGTTAATTTATTTTTCTGGATATGGAAGTGGCCAGCATTATCATTGGGCTGAAGACACATATGCCCAGTTGGGGCATCTGAGTGGGGGCCTCCCTAGGTTCTTCATGCTGCCTACACATTTAACGATGCAGTCCTGGGTGAATATAATGAAGAACAGGGCACTGTCAACTTCAAAGTAAATGTGCTATGCTGTAAATGGTCATGCAGAGAGCATGCAAGACCATTCTAGCTCGAAAATTAAAATATGTCATGACATAGCTATAAACTCTTTGCTGCCAAGCCAGCATCATTCTGGCTTATGGCTCTTAGACCTCACAAAAGGAGGTTAATTAATGAAACAAACCTGTTGTAAAATGGTCTAAAGAAAATCTGATGGCTTAGGATAAACTTTAAGGTGCCAAACGGGATTATATCTACCTAAGTAGAGAAGGAGCTGGCTGGATGTCCAGGAAACTCAGAATGCCTGTAGGTCCGTCTGTGAATCTGGAGCATGTCTACGTGTGTAGCATGTGTCTTTGACTAAGCATCAGAACAATCGGGCCTTTGAAGGGAGGATAGGTCAGCCTAATTGGGCTTTCCCAAGCAGTTGTGCATACTGTTCAATTAAAAAGGAAAGATGGGTCAGCTTAAAGCCATTCACATGACTTGGATTAGCTGTTCAGGTCCTACAGAGGCCTAAGCTAAGGAATCCTTGCTCACTATTCCTTCAGGGTACAAAGATGTATCTGGCCCGTAGGATGGCTCTTGGTTGCCCTCTGCAGGGATAAATACCAGGAGGCTTGTTTGGGGGAAAGACATAAGAGAATTGCAGGCCTTAGAAAAATACATATGCTGTGGAAATAAATTTCAAGGCATGCTGAGCTCTTTAAGGGCCTATGCAGAGTGGGTGATTTAACAAGGAGACAATATTTTCAGGAACCAAGGTTAGTGCTTTAGCTGTACAAGGCATTGGCTGACTTGGGAAAACAGAGTAATTTAGGTCTGAGACCAACAGGAGATGATGAGGATTTTTTTTTCCTCCCTTTCTTTCATCAGAAGGCTATAGCTTTGTGGAGGTGATCTTAGGATACAACAACAACCGTGCCATGCACGTGTGTGCACACACACACGTCTTGTTTTTATATATTTAGTACTGATGTTAGTGGAACTAATAAAAAGCAGATTGGTCACAGCATCATAGAAAATCAATTCTCAAGCTTTTTCTTATTCAGGTTTTTTGATGGTATTGCTCTCATCTGATACTTGAGGGTCACTGCATGAGTTTCAAATGGGTTGTCCTTTAGAGTGGAAACGAAGACACTGTTCTGGGTCACACACAATAATAAAAAGTGACCCCTTTCTTAAAATATATGCTTTCCTTGTTCTTCAGTTGCAAGGCTTATAGGAAAGAGCTTTTCCAGTTCTCTTCCGTGAGGCTTTTTCCGGGTAATAGAAATCATCAGCTGAAAAATGACATGTGTGCATTACTCATGCATTTATAAATTAGTATTGATCAACCTTTGGGAAATTTTATGACTTCATGGTGACCTAATGCTTTGTCATTTGTTCTCACATGTTAGTAGAAACTAGTAAAAACTGGCTATGCAAATACATGTTCAAAGATAGATCAGAGACTATGGTGGTCTCTAGATTACAGACAAAGAATACATATTCCCACCAGATAATTTGTATCAGTATGTATTTATGGAGTATACAGAGAGGAGACATTTAGGGAACAGCACAGAAGTGGTTTGTAAACAGAAATCTGCCATTTTTCTATTTCTCTATGTATGTTGAAGGGAAATGAAAGTGTGTTTCGCCATTTGGGGTAAAAATGCAATAAAAAATATCTGTGGATAATGATGACACATATGTGAGGAAGAATAGTAAGGTTTTAGAAGAGCAAAAATGAAAAAGATAAGAACCAGACAAGCAACACTTGGACACTCAGCTTTCTTGTATAATTACAGATTTGGGTGATACTAGCATTTCAGTTCGGAGAAGGCAGTGGCACCCCACTCCAGTACTCTTGTCTGGAAATCCCATGGGCAGAGGAGCCTGATAGGCTGCAGTCCATGGGGTCGCGAAGAGTCAGACACGACTGAGCGACTTCACTTTCACTTTTCTCTTTCATGCATTGGAGAAGGAAATGGCAACCCACTCCAGCGTTCTTGCGGGGAGAATCCCAGGGATGGGGGAGCTTGGTTGGCTGCCATCTATGGGGTCGCACAGAGTCGGACACAACTGAAGTGACTTAGCAGCAGCAGCAGCATTTCAGTTAGTTGGATTCCACTGGAACCCAGCTTCAGCTGGATGTAAGTATAATACAGATCCCTCAGAAGTTTCATCATGAAATAGGTTTGAGAAAGACCTGGTCTTGTCAGGTGAATTGAATAGTTTTATTAACTGCTGAACTTTTCAGGCTTTCACATACCAATAAATATTAGGAGTTTCTAAGAGGTAGACATGATATACTAAGTTTCCAATTTTTTAACCATGCAAACTTTTTTTCCACTGCACTATAAAAACGCTGACTTTCATTACTGTTAGTGTCTTTTCCAGTTCCAAAATGATATAAACAATTGGTTCATAAAGAGAGACAGTATAAAATAGAAAATGGATATAATTAACCATGTAATTTGGGTGACCATGACTTTGTTTTGCATCCCGAAACATAATTACAAATTATTATTATTTTTTTCTTAATTTTCTACACATTGCCTGATTAGGATAAACAAACTAAAGGCAGAAAAAAAGTCACTAGTAAAATGAGAAAAGACCAGATATTTGCATGGCAATGAAGGAGATCTTTGTTTCAGATGGGTATTCCCTGTGGGATCTCTAGCAGCAGCATGTTACTGGTGTTAAAGGCAGCATCATATCTGGTTGTAAAACTGAAGCTCTTCCCCATCTTTATTTTCTACCCTGGTAGCTTGTGCAATATGCCCACCACAGGCAGGCTCCCACACTGTGTCCATGTCGGGGCCTTCATAGTTAAGAGAGAACATGTGGAATGTTCAAAGGTGAGCCACAAAGATTATTAAGGAACTAGAAAACAAGCCTGATTTGAAAAGGTTAAATGAGATGGGATTTTTTTTTTTTTTTTTTTTTTAGCTTGCAGGAGAGTAAGTGGAGATACCAGTTAACAATGCCAGCTAACGGTAATTTCTAGTAAGTGAAGTGTTATTAAGCAGACAAAGATGACCAGCCATTCTCCACTCTCAGTGTGGACGGAGGAAGATGTTCCAGCTGTGAGGGTTTATCTGAGACACAGGGAGTGGTTTTCTTACTAGATGGTTTTGCACCATGATTGCAGTGACTTACCATTTGATTAGGTCAAAAAGTAGTTTCCTAAAGCTACTCTACCAAATAACTAATCAGGTTAACTTTTATTTAATTCTTATTATAGGCCCTGTACCTTCTTGGGTGCTTTAATATACATTGTATCATTTCATTTTCACAAGAACTTTTGGAGACATATATTTTATCCTTGTTTTATAGATGTAAAAAATAAGCCTTATAGTTATTAACTATCATCCATTTTAATTTTTCTTTTAAAATTTATTTTTAATTGAAGAATAATTGCTTTATAATATTTTGTTTGTTTCTGCCCAAAACCAACATGTATTAGCC
>SJYC01019601.1:39-29204 GCA_006408675.1 Madoqua kirkii
CTTCTGTTTAAATATAGGTGAGATGAGGTGAAGTAGCTCAGTTGTGTCTGACTCTTTGCGACCCCCTGGACTGTAACCTACTAGGCTCCTCCATCCCTGGGATTCTCCAGGCAAGACTACTGGAGTGGATTGCCATTTATATACTAATATATTATTGAATAATAAATATAATATAATATATAATATAATAATATTTAATAATATAGAATGTAATACTATTTAATAATAATATAGGATATATAAATAATATATAATATATGTATAAAATATATATGAGTGTTGCAAGAGTCAGACACGACTTAGCAACTATACCACCAGCCTCCTGGGAGGAATCCAGCACGTGTGGCAGGCAGTCCTAGGCACCTGGGCTCAACATAAGATGAGCCACCTCCAACAGTGTGCAGATATGGACTCCAAATTCTAGATCACGCTGCCTTCCTCATCCAGAGGCAATGCCTTCATGTGCGATTGTGGTGTGTGGACCCATGGAACATCCAAATCAGAGAACCAGGTCATGTAAGATAGCATCTTACCAAATCAGATCCAGAGCGTAAGGTCATGCAGTCAGGGCTGATGGATATTATGTAGGGATATTTGTATAATAATGAAAAAATACCGTCTACAGAAGTGGTCCAACAGCATGTATATAGAATAATTCCTTGCCAGGCTCGTCTCATCACGTAAGAGAGCTCTTCTCAAGACTCCAGTGGCATTGAATCTTCTAGCATCTGATTTCCATGGGCTTATAGGTGACTTTCCTAATAGTCTCTCTATCATCCTCCCATCCACTTGGAAGAAAAATACACTGAATAACTGAATATGCTTTCCTAATATTTATCATTACCTAGCTTATTTGGCAGCCACTCTGACAGAACCCCCAAAGCTGTTCTGGCTTGGTATTGCAAGTACACAGAACTATGCTTTAGGATCATCGGTACCCTTCAGGTTGTTCAGCAGAATTACTAATAGTCCCTGATAAACTGCTCTTTAATTGTCCTCAGTTGCTAACGAAAACTTGCATGATTCTGTGAATCTGTACCCTCCCTAGCTACCCTCTTCCTCAGCAGATAGCTGTCCATCTCACTTTATTATTAAAAATATAAAAGATGCCCTTAATCCTGAAGTCTTTCAGCTCCTAAATGTGTATATGCAAAGATCTTACCTCTTTGATCTCCGAAGAACAGTGACCCTCATTCTCTCTAAAATAGATCTTTCCCCCTGGTGCTAAGTCCAACCACAGCCCTTCTACTGGGAGACTTTGCTTTAGGAACCACCACATCCTGTCCTGCGTCTTCACTCTCCTTATCCTGCAGCTCTCTTTCCCCTTGGTATATAAGTGTGCGGAAGTATCAATCACAACTTTTTAAAAAAGTCCTCTTTTTCACTGTATTACTCTTTATATTTCCTTTTATTTTAGACAAGTCTTCAAAAATGTTTGTGTTGTGTCCACAGTCTTCTCTCTCATTCAGCTCACCTGGATTCAACATACACCCTGATATTTTCTCATCAGTCCACTGATGAGCAGAGTATACTCTGAGATTATCAACATCTTCCTAGATGCCCCATCCAATGGTGACCTTGAAACCTTATCTCACCTTATAGGATTCTTTTCTGGTGATAGACACACCTTCCTTTTTGAAACGCAATTTCCCTGATTCCATTTTTCCTCATATGTTTCAAACATCTCTTTCTATTCCTCATGAGTCACTGATTTCAAGTCCTGCGTCTCTGCTTTACTCCTAGATTTTAAAATATCTCAGGATTTTGTGTTTAGTTTCCCTTCTTTTCCTTTCCTTTTTGGAGTGTACCAGTCCTCTTTTCCAGGCCCTGGACTTCATTAACCACAGGGCAGCCAATGGCTCCAAAAATTCACTTGTACCACCATTCTTTCTTCTAAGCTCCAGATACATTTATCCAATTGCTTATACCATTTAGGTATTTTTGCCCATATTTCAAAGTCAACAAGTCATATTTTAAAGTTTACAGCGCTTCCTACATGCGAACAACAAAGTGAAAAGAAGTAGAGATGAAAGACTGATAATTCCAAGATCAAAATCAGAAGTTTGAATCAAGAGCATAAATTTTAATTTGTGGTGGTTTGATTTGTATCATACATGAATAGATTATACTCCAAATGAAAGCAGAAAAAGCGACTATAAATGGGTTGAATGACAACACTTTCTGTCTGATCAACACAATGTCAGTGTGAGGTCAAAAGGTGAGTGGGGCTTCTGCTGTATGAACACTGGGAGAGTTATTTCTCGCTCATTTTCCCCCAGAAAAGACGTCATGTACATTATATTCTCAGGAGATAACAGTACTGGATAAACAGCTACTTTCTGCCCCTTAACAAATCCTCAGGTCTAGAAAAATTTCTAATATTATTGGTAAATTTGGGGGAAAGAGCAGAGATTGGTGATCTGCTCAAGCCTGTCTCTGTCTCCCTTTCTCTCTCTCCTTCCCTCTTACATCTGCTTGCCTACAGGAAGGGCAACATCTTCTCTGGTCTAGTTATCCGGAGCAAAGAGAAAAATTTCTACTCAGAGAGATTAATAGGATACCCATTGATACTTATTCAATCCAGATTATACTCTTAAACTGAAAACTTCCTTATTTCCATTTTTTAAAGTTTGGAAAGAGAAGAAAGGAGTATCATTTATTTACTTTCAAGATACTAACACATTAATAATGATCAAATATCATCAGATATTCTTAACCTTGTGGCTTTACAAGTTTCTCAAGACACATTTATCTTTATAGCTCTTATTGAATCACAAATATTGATTCTATTCTCTAACTCTATAAAAGGGATAATCTTTTAAATTCATGTATATGGATTTGGTAAAATTTTTTATGTTCTACACAGTTATGATGTATTTTTTTAAATGTATATAATCATATAGATATTATGTAATAGTGAAATGAAGAGACTCAAAGTATATAGCATTGTCCCAGGAAGGAGTATTATTAGATATCATTAATGTATTTTGAAAATGAGTATTTTTGATGTAACATAAAAATGAGTTTATATGAAAAAGACATCTTGTATTCATGGATTGGAAGATTCTCCAAGCAATCTACAGATGTGGTACAATCTCTATCAACATCCCAACACTCTTTCCTGCGGAAATGGAAAAGCTGATGCCACTTCCCACCTAGGATGACTAGAACAAAAAAAAGAAAAGAAAGAAAAATAGCAAGTATAGGTTAAGTTGTGGAGAAATTGGAATACTCATTTATTGCTAGTGGAAATGTGAAATTGTTCAGCAGCTGTGAAAAATAATTTGACTATTCCTCAAAAAAGTTAAATAGAATTACCATATGATCCAAAAGTTGCACCCCTAGGAATATACGTTGTTGTGTTCAAACAAGGATATTCATAGCAGACTATTCACAAAGGTTAAAACGTGGAAACAACCCATATGCCCACTGGAAATGAATAGATGCACAGATGGTGGTATATCCATGCAACAGAATATCATTCAGCCATTAAAAGGAATGAGGTTTTGATATATCAACAAAGTTGATGAACCTTAATGATACTGTGCTAACTGAAGGAAATTAGATACAAGAGGCTACCTGTTACATACTGTATAAGTCAATTCACATTAAATTTCCAGAATGAGCAAGTTGATGGAGGCAGAAAGCAGACTAGTTGTTGCCAGGGACTGAGGGTATGGAGGATGGAGATTTAATGGATATGATTTTTTTCTTTTTAGGATAAGGAAAATATTCTGGGAGTGGGTAATGGTGATGGTTTCATGACTTTCAATGCCATTGAATTTATCCTTTTAAATGGGTAAAATGCTAGATTTTTGTTATGTATATTTTACCACAATGAAAAAAAAACCCTGCATAAACAAGATTTGATGATCCCTATAATAAGATAGAATGATAACATTTTTTGGCTGGTTAAGGAGATCCAACCAGTCCATCCTAAAGGAGATCAGTCCTGGCTGTTCATTGGAAGGACTGATGCTGAAGCAGAAACTCCAATACTTTGGCCATCTCATGTGAAGAGCTGACTCATTAGAAAGAGACACTGATGCTGGGAGGGATTGGGTGCGAGAGGAGAAGGGGACGACAGAAGATAAGATGGCTGGATGGCATCACTGACTCAATGGACATGAGTTTGGGTAAACTCCGGGAGTTGGTGATGGACAAGGAGGCCTGGTGTGCTGCGATTCATTGGAATTGCAAAGAGTTGAACATGACTGAGTGACTTAACTGAATGGAATTGAAGGAAATTTAGTGGAAAGATTATCAACCATACTTACTGAACTTTTCAAACTGTTGCTGTTTCTTGTTCATGCTACAAGATACTATGTTTCTTTTTAACCAACAGCTTTTAAAATAGAGGAGTATCCAGGGGTAAGAACATAAATATGTGCTGAATTGAAGGCTTGTATCTTGCAATCACAGAAAAAGACACTACAATATTTGAAAAAGTATGAATTGTCTCTCTTTGAAGTATTCATATTTAGTTAGCTATTGTTTCAATATTTATACTCTATTATTGAAATGAAAACTTTAAAGATTTCCTAGGGCAAGGATTATGGGTGTGTGCTTTGAAAGAAGGAGAATAAAAGAGCTATTCAGAAAGATATATATAGTCTTTAAAATATAGATTTATAAACAAAAATCTTTTTAAAATGCATGAAAGTCACCGTCAACGAAGTGAACATTTTCTCTTCTTGTTAAGGAAGGCTAAAATGTTTCATTCCTTGTAAAACACATTGAGAAAACATTGGTTTCTGACTGACTGTTGATTAATTCCTGCATAAAATGCTGACTATTTTTAGAGGAAAGAGACTTTTTTTTTTTAACAAACAGATTGAGTTCATATTAATTAGACCTCATCAGTATGGCTTAACCTCTCATCCAATCCTGCTCTTTTAAATTTTAATAACTGCAGTTTTCCCATCGCTAACTCCAACTACTGTCATGAATGACATTTTTAGGAACATTCTACTTTTGCAGTGGTGTCTTTAGTATTTCCATTTCTACCTAGGGGACATAAAGATTGGATTTTCACACAAAAATAAGCTATGTTCCCCTGTTTCAGTTCAGTTCAGTCGCTCGGTCGTGTCCGACTCTTTGCGACCCCATGAATTGCAGCATGCCAGGCCTCCCTGTCCAGCACCAACTCCCGGAGATCACTCAGATTCACATCCATCAAGTCAGTGATGCCATCCAGCCATCTCATCCTCTGTCGTCCCCTTCTCCTCCTGCCCCCAACCCCTCCCAGCATCAGAGTCTTTTCCAATGAGTCAACTCTTCGCATGAGGTGGCCAAAGTACTGGAGTTTCAGAGAGGTGGAAGATAAAGGCTGTTCATCAGATTTGCTTGATATAAATGTCTACATTTTAATTGTAGATATCAGATAAACCTAGTGCAGAAAGCAACATTTTAACAGCACACTCTTTTTCTGTTTGTTTGTTTCTTGTCCACTCCACATGGCATGGGGGATCTTAGTTTCCTGGCCAGAGTTCAAACCTACTCCCCTTGCACTGGAAGTGCAGAGTCTTAATCATTGGACCACCTAGCAAATTATATAGATGGTAGAATGAAATACACTCAGGTGGTATATTAAATATAATATCTGTGTTTTATGAAGCAGAACAATAAGATCTGGCTCCTCTGTACTTTGGGGCAAATGGGAGGATTGTTCTAGTGATGACTATATGCCTTGATTTAGTCAATGAAATTTGAATGAACACAACATCTAGACGGAAGCATTTGAGAACCAGTGGGCAATACTTCACCAACCCTTTCCACCACCACGGCAATCAGAAATGTTTCAGCTGGGGGAAACCCCTTCCTTACGAGCTCTTATTTGAGGACAATATGAAACAGTTTCAACTGAATCAAATTGAACAGGTTGTGTCAGGAAGTTTTATTTATTTATTGTTTTAAATTAATTATTTTAATTGGAGGCTAAATACTTTACAATATTGTAGTGGATTTTGCTGTACATTGACATGAATCAGCCATGGGTGTACATGTGTCCCCCATCCTGAACCCACCTCCCACCTCCCTCCCCATCCCATCCCTCAGGGTTGTCCCAGTGCACAGGCCTTGAGCACCATGTCTCATGCATTGAAATTGGACTGGTGATCTATTTCACATATGGCAATATACATGTTTCAATGCTATCCTCTCAAATCATTTCACCCTTGCCTTCTCCCACAGAGTCCAAAAGTCTGCTCTTTACCTCTGTGTCTCTTTTGCTGTCTTGCATATAGGGTCATCGTTATCATCTTTCTAAATTCCATATATATGCAAATATACTGCATTGGAGTTTTTGTTTCTGACTTATTCCACTTTGTATAATAGGCCCCAGTTTCACCCATCTCATTAGAACTGATTCAAATGCATTGTTTTTAATATTCCATTGTGTATATGTAACTTAGCTTTCTTATCCATTCATCTACCAATGGACGTGTAGGTTGCTTCCATGTCCTAGTTATTGTAAACAGTGCTGCAATGAACACTGGGGTACACATGTCTCTTTCTTTATAGAAATGTCTGTTTAGTTCTTTGGCCCATTTTTTTGACTAAGTCATTTATTTTTCTGGTATTGAGCTGCATGAGCTGCTTGTATATTTTTGAGATTAGTTGTTTGTCAGTTGCTTCATTTGCTATTATTTTCTCCCATTTTGAAGGCTTTCTTCTCACCTTACTTATGATTTCCTTCGTTGTGCAAAAGCTTTTAAGTTTAATTAGGTCCCATTTGTTTGTTTTTGCTTTTATTTCCATTACTCTGGGAGGTGGGTCATAGGGGATCCTGCTGTGATTTATTTCAGAGAGTGTTTTGCCTCTGTTTTCCACTAGGAGTTTTATAGTTTCTGGTCTTACATTTAGATCTTTAATCCATTTTTAGTTTATTTTTGTGCATGGTGTTAGAAGGTGTTCTAGTTTTATTCTTTTACATGTAGTTGACCAATTTTCCCAGCACCACTTGATTGTCTTTTTTCCATTGTATATTCCTGCCTCCTTTGTCAAAGATAAGGTGTCCATAGGTGCATGGATTTATCTCTGGGCTTTCTATTTTGTTCCACTGATCCATATTTCTGTCTTTGTGCCAGTACCATACAGTCTTGATAACTGTAGCTTTGTAGTATAGTCTGAAGTCAGGCAGGTTGCTTCCTCCAGTTCCATTCTTCTTTCTCAAGATTGCTTTGGCTATTCAAGGTATTTTGTATTTCCATACAAATTGTGAAATTGTTTATTTTAGTTCTGCGAAAAATACCATTGGTAGCTTGATAGAATTTTAAGTCATTGACTCAGGAATTGTTTGTTACAGTAGCATTACCCTCTTTTACTAAGACAATATATGATAGACTTAAGCAGCATATATAATGCAACATGTAACATGAATATGAATGCAATTAGAAATGTACATGAAATGTTATAACAAAATATAACACAAAATATAATAGTATCTAATATTATATACTGAAGAAGGCACTAGTGACCCACTCCAGTACTTTTGCCTGGAAAATCTCATGGATGGAGGAGCCTGGTAGGCTGCAATATTATATACATAGTCCTGTATTGTTTTTATTCCATTGATAATTTTCTGCTCTCCAAGAAATTGAGGTAGCCCTATTTTAGAATAGGGATGTGTTTGCTCTGGGTCCTGTCTGTGTCCTCTTCTTTTGTCATCAAGTTCAGGACAATTCAAGGTTCTATTTCTGTGTATTAGTGTTTTACTCTAACCAATCTGAAACTTTAGACATAGTGCTGTGCTGTATTTTATAGCTCAGTCGTGTTTGACTCTTTGTGACCTCACGGACAGCAGCCTGCCAGGCTCCTCTGTCCCTGGGGATTCTCCAGGCAAGACTACTGGAGTACCCTCCTGTATTCTCTACCCTCCAGAATACTGGAGAATATTGCTATACTGTCCTCCTTAGACAAAGTACTTCTTGATATAAAAGCAAACAGACGTTACAGAGTGTTCTCATTCTTTAAGCCTGAAATTTTGGAAATTTAAATCTATAAATTATAGCTACAATATTTTATTGAAATTACCGTAGCTGTTTTCTGTTTCTAATGATTGATTTTTCAGAAAATGAAAAGTCCTGGAAATATAGCTCTGCTGGTGTTTCTAAAGTCAGCAGAAAAATGCTTCTCCTGGTCTTTTTGTGATCTCCTTGGGGTTTTGCTATTTTCTTGGAATTTTTGTTGCAGGTTTCATTGTCATAGAACTCTGCAGGTTTCTCAGTAGTGATTATATAGTTATATGTGCAATCATTTTTAATGTGTCTTCCAAGAATTAGGCTGTCAGTTCCAGAAGTATGATTTGTTTACTGCTTTGTCCCCAGAAGCCAGCACCAGGCTTGTTGCATAGTAGGTTTTTGGACAAATATTTATTAATAAATGATGGAAAGAACTTTCCAAATTTGTTTTCTTCTCTGCTATCCGGTGGTTTTTTCTCCTCCCAGTACCACTTCTGTTTATATGAGAGCTCAGTGAAAAATCTATGGTAAAATGAATTGCATGATTAGTATAGAGGTCTGTTTTCCTCTCCTTCCATCCCACCTGAGTTCATCTGCAACATGAGAGGAACATAATTGAAACCTGTTTGTGGTTCTGAATACCCAGCACCTAAAACCATGTAAATTTCTTCATTTTTTAACTTTGTTGTGATTGTGATTTATGGTGGTGATGGTGAGCTTGGGTGTCAGGAGGGAGTGTTGTATTTGTAATTAGAAAGCGAAACAGAGTTGAAGGCTTCATCTGAAATGATGTTGCCATTATAATACTTCTCATTGCTCACTGATCATTTTCTAGTTCGCCTATTGAAATTCTCTCTGAAAAGATCTGGGTCTCAAGATAATGCTCACCAGATGAGGGTTTCAGTGTTGTACAGGACTAAAAATTTTTGATTCATTACACTTATAAAACAAGACCCCCAAAGCTCCCAAGTGCAAAGGCATGGAAACAGAAATGAAAACATTCTATTTTTTTTTCTTTTTTGGAGTCAAAGTATTGGATGCAAACATGTTTATGCACTGACTTCTGGACTCTAAGTTATTACAGAATTTACTGAGCTTATTATCTTGATCAACATCTACTTTTTTTCCCAGCTAATCAAAGGACAGAAGAGAGAAATCTGCGTCCTCAGTCAACCTAATCCTGTTTAAAGGTAAACATCGCTAGGGTAATCAAGTGTATCTCAGCACACTAAGTTATGGAATGAAAAATACCATTTGTGCTCTCCCCATGGTGTTCCCCATCAGAGCATGGGTCACACAGGTGCCTCTGAGGGCAACTGAGATGATTTGTAAGCTCTGCTAACGCTGGCACCTGGGCAGTAGAAAGGACGTGACACTGTTGATTTTAGTTCAGTTAGTATTTATCAGAGGATGGTGTCATTGAATACGAATGGGTGTGAAAATAAGGGTGGATATCAGAAATAATTTTAGGCCTATTCATCTCTCCCTCTGCCTCCTTCATGCACCTCCCCCCGACTCCTGGTCCCACAACCTTGAGTACAGCACAGTCCAGACATGTCTGGCTAAGGTTAAAAAGAACTTGAGTGTTGCAAATATGGCCAAACAGAGAACCTTGGGAGCAAATGTATGCCTGTGAACAACCACCTAGAATTCATCGCGAGGGCAGGGCTGATCTTTTTGTCACTAAATCTCCAGCTCCTAGCACAGTAAATGATAGGGGCTAGAGTCTTAGTAATTGATTATTATTAGACCATTTTACGTGCCAGCAATGTTACTAAAAAATAAATGGTCCTTTGTTAGTTGTGAACGTTCAGTCCAGGAGACCTGGGTTTTAGACTCAATAAAACACTGAAAATATCTAGAACCAGATATCAGATCTCAGATGCAAGTCTGCAGACAAATTTCTGCATTCTTGGGGTGGAAACACTTCTCTGTCCGGTTTCACCAGTGGAAATAATTGTCCTCATCTGAACTTGTATGAACCAGGCTGTTCCTTCTGCAAATGGAATTCTGCTCTTACGAAGGAATAAACATCAGCCGGGGAGCAAGAGGAACTACATATGAGATAGGAAATTCAGGTAATGAGTTACAGAGCTGCACTGGACAAATATGCTTTGATGTGACATAGACGTGTTGGTGGCAATAAGATGTTGCCCACGCCCATTTGATAAAGCACATGGAAAGGCAAATTTAACCTTCCAGTGTAAGAGCCTCTGTAAATGTGTGTGTGCGCACAATCACTCTTTGATCAGTTAATGGAATCCCCATAAACACACATTTTTATCCACAAATGGCTGTTAGTCAAGTCTTTCACCTTGTGCTTTACATTCTTTCATGCTGCCCCTTGACTTCATGGAGTCATTCTCTATTCTACTTCAAAGAGCACTGTCTGTTTATTATCCCTATTGTGTACAGAAGAAAAAGAAGAAAAAAACTTTTAAATAGAGCATTGCAAATTTGCCTAGAATATATATCTGTGTATAGAAGAATGATTGTGTACAAGAGCAGCCCTTTAAAATCCCATTCATTTACCGGAAGATGTTCTCAATTAGAGAAATGTCTCAAGCTCTGTGTCTTTCCATAGGATTGAATGCTTTTCTTCCTCTGATAAAGAGGCATTTAACAGATGACACATCATTTCAATTAATTACACCTCCAATATTTTGGGCAGTGAGGGCTTCATTTTACAAATAAGTTTGAAGAATAAATCCCTAGTGCATAGATGAGTAATGCTGTAAGTAAAACATTTTAGTATAAGCTACATGAAGTCAGCCTCAAACATGTTTAAAATTAAGTCTTCTTCAAATTAGGATACCCATCTTATTTTTCCCAGGCACTGTTGCTATCACATTATTTATATTTGTGTGCATATGTGTATGTGCACTCAGGGGTGTCTAACTCTCTGTGACCTCATGGAGAATAACCTGCCAGGCTCCTCTGTCCATGGAAATTTCCAGGCAAGAATGCTGGAGCAAGTTGCCATTTCCTTCTCCAGGGGATCTTCCCAAGCCAGGGATTGAACCTACGTCTCTTGTGTTGTCTTTTGCATTGGCGGGTGGGTTCTTTTTCAGCAGAGCCACTGAAGAAGCCCTGTTTATATTTAGATCCTCTAATTATTGGAGAAGAAAATGGTAACCCACTCCAGTACTCTGGCCTGGAAAATCCCATGGATGGAGGAGCCTAGTAGGCTGCAGTCCATTGGGTCGCTAAGAGTTGGACACAACTGAGTGACTTCACTTTCACTTTTCACTTTCATGCATTGGAGAGGGAAATGGTACCCCACTCCAGTGTTCTTGCCTGGAGAATCCCAGGGACGGGGGAGTCTGGTGGGCCGCCGTCTATGAGGTCGCACAGAATCGGACACTACTGAAGCGACTTAGCAGCAGCAGCAAGAGTAAGTATCCAGTACCAGAGGACTGTCAATTTAGGATGGGAAAGACTGAGGTCCTGGTTTCCAAAGCCCTACTTTTGAGTTGATATAATTCAGAACCAGAGAGAGGCAAGGTGACTTGTCATTGTATCATTTAGGAAGAAAAAAGCAAAATTGAGTTATTTATTATTCATGGATTTTTTTTTTTGCTTGCTCCTCTTATTCCTAGTCTCATCTGAATTTTTGAATCGGCGTGGTGATCAGATCCAGGCAGGCAGTGTCATTATCGCATGAGACAATCTGGTGTCTGTCTTGTTTGTTTCACCTGGTAGGTCAATGCCTTTCCATTAGCACCCGCACTGCTGTGCAGGGTAGAGCACATCGCAGCTGGGCATCTGCGAGTGATGGCTTCCAGGTGTTAGCTACAGAAAATCACCAAAAGTCAATGTAGACGTCGAGCTGCAGACATTCAGCTGCGAAAAGCCTTCCAGGCGAGGTCATGGTTTTGGTACTTGTAGCAGAAACCGGACAGAAACTCTGAAAGCCCTGCCCATGTCCCAGAGGGAAAGCTGACAAAGGTTGGCTCCATTGCGGAAAAACATTTCAGGTATATAAAATGTCCACCGCTCCCTGAGGCAAGAAAAAGAGTTTAAAGCGTAGTTTGAAGGAAAACAAAAACTACCTCTTGAATGTTGTCTGCACAGCAGGTAAATGAATCTTTTCTGAGTGAAGGTCCCTTTGTCTCTTGGCAACCCAGCATTTATTCCTTCATGCTCAGCAATGGGAAATTTCCCCCTTCCAAAATTCAAGCCATCTGCACTATTAGCAACACCATCAATCCTAGCCAGTAAATCACCCCACCCAATATTCTTGACAACACAAATTCTGTAGTATGTTAAAACATTATAATAAATGACAACATGGTATGATCTATGAGGCCCCTTAACACTATCCACTTCATCCAGCTGGGAAAATTATGGCCCCCCAAATCTTCATAATTTTAAGCACTTATGTGTGCTGAACAGACTGAAAAATGTGTCAATTCTGTGGGATTTAAAAACCACTCACCCATGGAAGACACACTCAGCTTTTTTTGAAAGAAGACATTGGGGTCAAAATATCTTTTCTGTGTCCAAGCAGACAGAGAGTTAATAAAAATCAAAAATCTGGTAGCTAATCATGCAAGATGGCTTCTTGTAGTAGCAAGTAAAACTTTTTTCTGGCTTGGCTTATTCTCTGTGTAGTTATGTTTCTTGAGATTACATTTTACAAATGAGATAGGCTGTTTTTTGCTGTGAGAATATATGTAGTGGCTTGCAAATATTAAGGCATTAATATCCTCAGTCTCCTTAAGGCAGACACATTGGGAACATTCTGTTTCAAAAAATCCAGAAACAGTGTATGAAGGATGCATCCAACACTTTCCACAATGATTAAAAAAAAAAAATTTTATGCAGAGTTGCACTGAATGATTCATTATGAATCTTCTTGATTATTTCTTCACCAGGTAACTTTTCTTGAGACTGTATCAACATCTGCAATAAAATATAATATATGGTGATTCCAAACACCAGAAATGATATCCTATGTACATTATGAAAAGCCCCCCTGGGAAACTTGTGGATGAACTCTTATCAGTAATAGAGGAGCTATGAAATATTTAAAGGAGGAGATATAAATAGGTACCTGGAAGCCATCACTAGGCACGTAATATAATAAATGGCTTGAAGATTTGTTTTAGTCCAGCTTTGGCATTTCCTCTGCTGTAGTGGCAGTAAGGGTGTCAATTGTGTTGTACAGTATGCTGCATCAAGAAAACATTATTCAAGAGAGGAATGTAGCCCAACTAGCGTGCAAGATGTTGAAATAACAAACTAAGGAGAAAATTTCAAAACTGTGAAATATAGCACAGGTGGTAGAGCTGAGGGGAAGTTCTGTTCTTATGCAAGAGTAGTTGATATTTACAGACTGAAATCAGAATAATTCATATGTCTTATACTACCTATTGTCTAAGGATAAACAGACACTTAGGTCATCCACACATAAAGCCATTTTGACAGTTCAGAGCACAAAGATTCTATGCATCAGTCTAGAGATTTTCTCTTGAGTGACAAACTAATTTTTAAAATGTCTTCAAAGAATGTTTCTCAGAATAGCCCTGTCTGATTCTTTCCAGCATGCTTCATCACTTGTCAATCAATAAATCATCCAATCAATCAACTGATCAATCAATCAGAACTAAATATTCTCATAAATAATCACTCCAGGGCTTTTGCATTTGAAATTGAGAACTGACATACAGTTGCTAGCATTTTGTTTCCAAGTAAGAATTTTAGATAACAGAAACTACTAGTATTGCGGGATTTAAGCAGTGCTCAATAAGAGATCCTGTTTTAATGCCTAAGAAGAAATAGAAATATTTTCAGATTAAACTGTTGTCCTTTCCAAGAATGAAGAGTTTGGGACCTTACACTGATATACACGTTTACTCATGTGCACAAACAGCATTACACACAAAGTACATACATACATAGTTTATGGATTCTACACCACCAATATTTCTATGTTAGCAAAATTTTATGGACTCTAAACTGATGCCCATTCTTTATATTATCAAAATTTGGTTTATTGAGGGTGGGCGGAGTGGTCTAGGCATAATTCCAACCTGGAAAAGTCCTCTTGTGTCGATGTAAGATGATACTGTGAGAAGGTTCTCAGTCATAATTCAGTCTTAAAACATGGACTAAAAAAAGAGTCTTGGGTTTTGGCAATGTGTACCAATTAAGTGATTGTGTCTCAGCTCCATACCTGCCCTTCTTCTCCTGTGGTGAAGTCTACGCTAGGTGTCGGCAAACCGAGTTTCTGCTTTGCCAGATTGATCAGCCAATAAAGGGCAGAGAAAGTGTAGATAGGACTGTAAGGCTACAGAAGCAAAAAAATGAACAGAGTGTCTGTATCAGCTTGCGTTCCCACCAACAGTGCAAGAGGGTTCTCTTTCCTCCACACCCTCTCCAGCATTTATTTGTGGATTTTTGATGATGGGCATTTTAACTGGTGTGAGGTGATACTTCACTGTAGTTTTGATTTGCAGTTCTCTAATAATTAGTGGTGTTGAGCATCTTTTCATGTGCCTTCTGGCCATCTGGGAGCTCAGCCTGGTGTTCTGTGGTGACCTAGATGGGAGGGATCAGGGGAAAGGGCGGGAGGGAGGCTCAAGAGAGAGGGGGATATGTGTACACAAGTAGCTGAATCACTTTGTTGTCCAGCAGAAAATAATCTAATATTGTAAAGCAACTATACCCCCAATTAAAAAATATGAAGTAATGCGAAAACATTGAAACAAACAAATGAATACTTGTGAGTTCTTATTTGTTTCTCCATGAACTTCCTATGGGCTTGCTGACCCCCTTGTCCTAAACATCTCCCCAGCAACACGTCTTCAGCTGGTAAGTGGCTGGTCGGTTCAGTTGAACCTCTTGTGCAGTTTTTCTGATATTGACAGAACCAACTTGATCACACCCCTAGCAGCCAGCTGGGGCCCCCATATCAGGCAACTCAGTTCCGGGCTCATGAGGCCCCTCTTCCAAACTTCAAGATTGTAACAATCCAATTTTGTCTTTTTGTTTTCTCAATCCTAATGGAGGCTGCTTCCTACCATTGCTACCTCTTTGATTGGGCAGGAGCTGGCAAACTATAGCTTGTGACTGAATCCTGCCTGCTGCCTGTTTTTGTAAATAAAGTTTTATTGGAACATACCCAGGCTTAATCCTTTTGTCTGAAGCTCCTGCTTTCTTGTTGCAACTGCAGAGTCTCAGCTAATCATGATGACCTGCTGTTGCTGCTCCTGCTAAGTTGCTTCAGTCGTGTCCAACTCTGTGCGACCCCATAGGCGGCAGCCCACCAGGCTCCCCGTCCCTGGGATTCTGCAGGCAAGAACACTGGAGTGGGTTGCCATTTCCTTTTCCAATGCATGAAAGTGAAAAGTGAAAATGAGGTCACTCAGTTGTGTCTGACTCTTAGAGACCCCATGGACTGCAGCCTACCAGGCTCCTCCGCCCATGGGATTCTCCAGGCAAGAACACTGGAGTGGAGTGCCATTGCCTTCTCTGAGAATCCAAACTATTTACTATCTGGTCCTTTATAGAAAACATTTGCTGAATTCTACAGTTCTCTTTTAACCTTTTCAATTACCTAGTTAACAACTTTATATCTAGTTAACTTTAAAAAATATTATATTCCCTTTGTTCAAATAACTGGGAGGGGTTTCTATTTTCAAACTGATATAACGTAAAACGTGAAAATCAACAAAAATTTGGCAAGTAAGAGGATTGTAAGAGAGACCTAGACAGGGGGAAAATAAAGGAAATAATCATAGGTTAAAAGCACCTTTGTAAAGAAACCAGCAAATCACCAGATTCTAGAATTAGCATGTTCCTAATGCTAAAGAAAACAAAGTTTTGTACCAAGGAGAGATGATGAATGGTCAAGAGGAACCTTATAATTGCAGATGCTAAAATCAGATAAACTTGTGGCAAGAATATTTGTGAACAAGTACCATTGCTATAGAGGCAGATACCAACTACAGATCAAAAGAATAACCTTAAAACCAAACTATATTTCATGAAAATGAACTGTAGGTCTATTGAGCATATTTCTTCATGCTAATAAGTTAAAGCAAGTCTTATGAAAGTTGGAAATATGGACTCACTCAGATTACATTTCCATACAATTCTGCATTCTTTTCTTTTATATGGCTCTATTTTTGGTTATATATTTTATTTTATTTTTTGTCAGAAGCGCCAAATTTGTATTTCAGAATACAATAATACACACATTGTACATTTGAGTAGAAAAGCTGACCTTGATTTTTAAATGTCATTATCCACAAAGAGTCGGACATGATGTAGCAAGTAAGCAGCAACAATAAAACACAAATAATGTGAACCCATATTTTAGAGTTTATGTTCTCTATTTCTGTTCTCTGCCCACCGTTTACTCCTAATGAGATATCTGGCCTGATAACTTTGAATTTCACAGTTTATTTATTTTTTCTGCCAATCTCCTTTTACTTCTTGTTGATATATTTTCTAAAAACAACAGCAGCTATATTTAGTCCAGATAGAGAAACATGAACCAACTTTTCCAGAGTAGAGAGCAGAGTCCAGCAGTCTACTGCACGCTTTATGTTCTTTATCTCATCGAAATCTCAGTGCACACCCATACGAGGCACTGTTAATGTCATTTTACAAATAAGCGAGTTGACGCACAAAGAGGTTAAGAAATTTGCCCAGAGTCTCAAAGCTAATAAATGGCAGAGCAGAGACATGAATCGAATTCTGATTATCCTCAACACTTGCAGATAAAACTCTTCAAGTTTCTTGAATCCTGGGAAAAGGAGAAAAGAAGTGTTGCTATCTATTCATTATTTTTATTCCATCTTTTGACAGGAACCCATGAAGGTACCACTAGTGGAAATAGAGCTTCACCATGATATCCCATGGTTATTCACTACTGGGGGCTGCTTATTAAGATGTGTTGCTTAAGGCACTATTTGTGGTTTGTTTTTCAGCCGCTGAGTCATGTCCAGCTCTTTGCGACCCATGAGCTGCAGCACACCAAGGCTTCCCAGTCTTTCACCATCTCCCAGAGTTTGGTCAAGTTCATGTCCGTTGAGTTGGTGATGCAGTCTCACGAACTCATCCTCTGCCCCCATCACTTCCCATGCATCTGTCTCTTCTCTCTCTTGAAACGAGCATAACTTCAATTCCTTTTAGAAGCTATTGTAATAACCTCTAATACACTCTATCTCCTCCCCTGCTTTACCTTCTTCAGTTCATTCCCTTTCTTATAAATAGAACAATCTCACTGGGATGCAAACTGAACGTATCACTTGCTTCATACAATCCTTTGATTGCTTCTCACCATTTCAAAGAGTAGTTCTTAACCAAGTGATTGTGATACTGAGGAGAGCTGTTTTATGTTTATTTATTCTAAAGAGATAGCTAGGTCTCCCTGGAAATTAAATAACTGAATTTTGAGATTTTTTTTTTAATGAATAAGAAAGGATTCTAGATTATCCTTTTATTTACCCTAACTCCCTGGGTTTCAGACATGTTTGGATTAAGAAAGAGCAAGTGAGATGAAGTTGAAGTTAGCTCCATTGGAGTTATTCATTAATAGGGATCTGTCTGTGGCAAGATGGGGCATGTGGGAATTCTTCTTATGAGACCTGGTGATCTACAGGATAAGGCACAGAATCTTAGCCTTTCATGATCAGATTCAGGACAAGTTTCTCCATGGAACCTCCCATCAATTCGTGATGTGGTCCTTCTGCCTGCAGTGATGATCTGCTGTGGTTCCTCCGCTGTCCTTTAGCCTTCATCATTTGGAATACTGATTCATAGGCCCGAAAAGCTCTTCCTCATCTTATTGCTTGATGTACTCCTCCATCTTTTCCAAGACTTAGTTTAAATAATTCCTCTTCAAAGTCAGCCTTTTCTGATATCTTCAGCCAGGAGTTATACACGTCCTTTCCTGTTTTCAAATACTTATACTCTGATCACAGAGGCTGACATATATCCTCTACAATCTGTGTGCACAATAATCAATTATTAGACTGTCTTCTTTTTAGAGGATTTCAAAATGTTTTTTCTTTTTTTCTTTCTTCTTTACATCTGCAGTGCCTGGGACACTGCAGTATAGGGGGAGCCAAAGACTTACTTCTTCAGTGAATGGATCTCTTTACACCATTTTTAAAACTCAGAGAAAACATGAAAGACTATTACTGTAACTTTGCTCTACCCTCTCCTCACAAGGAGTAAAACAGGTGAGAAACTTCATTTACACCAAGAGTTATGAGTTAAACTCTGTTCTTTTTAATATTGATGGATAAAGAGCCTTAACTCAAATAAATGATGTGACTTCAGACTTCGGTCAGAGAGAATTTTTGAATAACTTCATTCCTAGCATCATTTGCATTGAACTGTATCTTCCACCAGCTGGGAAAGTCCTGCCCTCTATTCTATATGGATAGAATGATAAATTGAGGAAAATTCTTGAAGAATCTCATAGGGCTACATTGTCATATTTATGCAAGTTCTGAAGTACAACAGCTACCAAATATAACAGAAGGGTTTCTCAAGAAAAGTTTGAGAGGTGGTCTGAAATAAAACACACCATCACCTTCTTCTTAATCCTGTATACATCAGCTGGTGAAAATATAATGCTTAAAAAGCATACAGCCAATATCAAGCCAGTATTTTGAGCTTTCAGGAATTTTTTTAAACCAGAGCTTTTGTCACTCCTCATAGTTATTAAGTCAACCAATGAATAGTGAAAATTCCAAGCAAGTTTATATACTACAATCTTATATGACTGTCTTTATTTTAAAAATTGAACTGACTAGCTTTATTTTTCTCATGCAGTCACAGAGTTTAATCAGAGCTCGTGACCTAGTAACAGTGAAATAGCAGGTTTTCACCTTTGGAGTTATTGTTTTTTAAAAAAGGGGGCAAGCCTATTATAGAAATAGTTTAAGAAATTTACCATAAGATAATTCAATCTGAACATGAACTGTTAATAAGAAGTTGATTCTTGAGTTTTCAATAATGAGACAGGAAATAATTAAACTTGATCACTGACAAAGAGTCATGTGAAACGGGCAATGTTAATGGTGCTATTTTGCCCTCAAAAGTTTCCCTGAAAACATAGGGTAATGCCATTAGTACTGAATTTGCCCACCTGTAGCAAAATTATTCCCTTAGGGTAGAGTAAATGTGAATAGAAACCACAATGTGATGAAGAAAAAGTCTGCAATGATTTATGTGTGTGGTCTAGCTTGAAAGTGGGTGGCAGAGGTAAGGAAAAAGAAATTAATGACCTTTCCAGGGCCTTTTTATTCCTTTAATTCTATAGCAAGAACTGGAGTGATAAAATGAGGGTTAAAGGAAATCATAACAGGGATTATCATTAAAATATTTTTTATAGAGATGGACAAAGAATGGGAGATTCCATAGCATAATTTTCACTGGAATGATATATAGTATATAAATTGACAGTTGGATAGGGGAAAATAGAATAAAGAAAGCCAAACTCTAGGAGTATTTACCCAAATTGAACAGTTGAAAAATAAATAAGTAAACCTTATTAATTTTATTAACTGTGTTCCTTTGTGTGCGTGCTAGTCACTTCAGTCATGTCTAACTCTTTGTGAGCCTATGGCCTGTAGCCCACCAGGCTCCTCTGTCCATGGGATTCTCCAGCAAGAATACTGGAGTGGGTTGCCCACCTCCTTCAGGGGATCTTTCTGACCCAGGGATCAAACCCATGTCTCCTGAATTGTAGGCAGATTCTTTACCGTCTGAGCCAGCAGGGAAACCCTTCACAGGTGGGTTAAAAAGACAATGTCTTTGATGTCTTGCCTCATCAGGTAGCATGAAATGATCCCTACTCTGCCATGAGCAACTCACATCAAGTGTTATAAGTGTGCAGTTATTGCCTACTAAATTTTATAGCACGTGTGTGTGTGCTCACTTATGTGTGTATATATCACAGTTGCCCTTTGGGTTGATAAATAGTGTATATAACATTTGACAATGTTGATAATATGATCTATAACTCATATATTAAGCCCAGTACCTATTAGATAAAAGACCTAAGTATTTATTCATCAAAAACCTAATGGATTTACAAGGCTTAACCTGCTTCCAGGTGTGTTTTTTGACTCCCAGGTGTACTGACATACTAAGCAATACTATTTAACCCTTTTCTCTGGGTTTTAAACCAATGGCCTATCTTGCCTGCTTCTCTCATTTGTACACTAAGGTATTTAGAGAGCATGATTATGAACAGCTACAAAGGCAGTCTCTTGCTTATGATTAAAGAAAATCACATCTTTAAAAATAGAAAGATGCTTCAGGAGAGTTGGATTTCCTATGTTACTATGCTTTTGAGGCTCTGAAAAATTAAACCCAAACTATCTAAATGTAAAACTTTTATATCATTAAAGATATAACTTTAGAATCTCTGTCTCTCTTTGTCAGGGGGGCTTATCATTTCTTGGCTGCATGATACAGAGGGGGAAAAATGATCTTGAAGGCTAACAGATCTGAATTTCCATTCCAGTTCTCCACTTCCTAGCTGTCTGGGCTTAGGTAAGTTGCTTACTCAGGGGCTTCACTTTTATGTCTAGAAATTTGGTATAAAATGATTTATTAGCAAAGCTATAATAAGAACAGGTAATGTATGTCTGATAATTCCTCTACATTACTTAACATGTAACATGCAATACCTATCCATTTTTCTTCCTTTCCAGTCGTAAATGGCCTTTCAAAGGGCTACTGCAGCCCTTTGAAAACACTTGGATCTGATTGAAACAACCCAATCACTCTGGAAAACCAGTCTCTCACAAGAGCAAATTCAAGAGAACTTCCTCTCACCCATATGTTCTTATCTTTGATAATTGAAAGACTGAGATATTTGTCCTCAAAGGCAGGAAGTTTGTACATCTGCTGTATTTCATTGGGTCTTTATTGGATTATGCAGCTTTACCTAAATAAACAAGAACATACCAGACACATCCTCTCCATTGAGTGCAAAGCCAACTGAGTCAGAAGATCACTTCTTTGTAGTTGGACACACCTTCGTGAAGATCAAATACCAAACCACTTTTCAGCTGCAAGTTCCTAAATAGAGCTGACTTTCAGGGTGTGGCCATTTTGCAGTGTCTGAAAGACTTTGAGTCAAAACCTCTTACAGGCTGGGGAAGGGATTAATGATGATGAATGATCTGACACCTGCTCAGTTCCCAATTGTAACAATACACTTAATGTATTTTTATATAGTTATATTTGCTAGTATATACTTTTAAAATATACTATATAATTGGTAGTGTGCATGTATGCTAAATTGCTTCAGTCATGTCCATTTTGCAGTGCTATAGATGGCAGCCAGCCAGAGCCCGTCCATAGGATTTTCCAGGCAAGAATACCTGAGTAGGTTGTCATGCCCTCTTCCAGGGGATCTTCCCAACCCAGGGATCGAACCCTCATCTCCTGTGGCTCATGCATTGAAGGCAGATTCTTTAGTGTTGAGCCACCAGGGAAGCCCCTATTTTGTTATGTATAATATATAATATGAACAAATTTATTCTTGCATACAGATATTTAGACATCTATATACACACACACTTTTTTTGAGTTATGTATCTTATAAGCTGAATGATTGTACTTAAGATGTAATATAGTGTTGTGGTTCACCAATAAAATATCTGCCTATTCAATGTTCCTATATTTCAAAACACAAGTGAGATGTGATTTTTCTCTTTCTTAAACTTTCTTCTTTTAGGTCATTATCAAGTTTTATTGATTCTGTCTACAAAATGTTTCTCATCAACATGAGTATCTTGGTTGAAGTCTCAATTTCTCATCTACTCAATCCCTGTAGATTTCCAGTGAGATTTCTTGCTGCCATTCTCCATTCTCTCCAGTCTATTCTTCAATCATAAAATGATCTTTTCAAAAAGTACAGTTTAGGATAGGCAGGTTAAAAATGACGACCCAAATTATGGAATTCTCCATCCTCAACCAGAAACAGATCCTCAAATATCAATCACCACGTCTCACGTGCATGAAGCAGAGATGGGACAAACCGCTGCCTTTCCTCCCATCCAACACTGACCCAGCATGACAGCTGGGGCACCTAGAAATGCAGCCGAGAAACATTTCATCTTCCCAATAATATCCTCATGACCATTAGTCACTTCCCACCCGTCCCCTGCCCCAGCCTTACATAATCCCGAATTGCTGTCTCTATAAACTCTGTCTTCTTATTTGGGCATTACAGACAAATCGAATCATACAATATGTGGTCTTTTGTGCCTGTTTTCTCTCATTTATGGTGGTGTTTTCAAGGTTCACTTGAGTTGTGGTATGTATCTGTATTTCGTTCCTTTTACTGCCCAATAATATTCAACTGTGTGGATATGCTGCGTTTATTTTATTTTGAATTAGAGGATAATTACTTTACAATATTATATTGGTTTCTGCCACATCAGCATGCATCAGCCATAGGTATAGATATGTTCCTTCCCTCTTAAACGTCCCTCCCACATCCGACCCATCCCATCCCTCTAGGTTGTTCCAGAGTACCAGATTTCAGTTCCAAGTCATACAGAAAATTTCCATTGGCTGTCTGTTTTGCATATAGCAACGTATATGCTACTCTCCCAAATCACCCTACACTCTCCTTTCCTCATTGTGTCCAAAAGCCTGTACTTTATGCCTGTGTCTCCATTGCATTTTATTTGTCCATTCTTCAGTTGATGGACGTTTGGATTGTCTCCACTTTTCATCTATTATGAGTAATGCTGCTGTGAACATTTGTATACAAGTTTTTGTGTGGGCATGTGTTTGCATTTCTCTTAGGTTTACTATACCCAGGTGGAATTGCTGGGTCACATGGTGAATTTAGGTTAAATTTTGAGTGATTGTTAATTTTTTCCCAAAGTTAACATATTACTTTACAGTGTTATGAGGGTGTTATAGCAATGTTATTAGGGTTTTAATTTTTTCACATCTCAGACAACACTCGTTATTGACTGTCTAATGGGTATAATATGGAGTCAAAGGTAAGACTGCCCTTCTTGAAAGAAAAAAAAAAGTTAAATATCCTTGGCTTTTCCATTTACAACCCAATTGCCGTCAATAACAATAGGTAAGTGGGTGAATTTTACAGCTGGTAGCTGAAGGAAAAGATTCCTTGATGTGGTTGGTGATTTTCCACTTTAGGAATGTATAAAACGAAGAACTGAAATGACTAAATGGGAGGCATTTAGTGTTTTAAGAATGAGGTCTGCAGCAGAGCCTGATAGACGGATAAACCCTTGTGTTTTTCTCCATTCGTGCCTGGAATGCCTGGGTCTGTGGCTTTGAGTAGGCATGTAGCTAGGACTCTCATTGTGAGAAGAGAGACTTTTATGGACAGAAAGTGGAGCAACTTCTTTAATTCCTACTTCCCCAATATATTCAGGAAAGCTGAAAATTTCATGGAATACTGTAAAATGAGCAGGTGAAGCTGCATGGAAGTCAAACCACCCCAAAGCAAATATCCATACTGACAGTCTGAGGTGAAAGCCTCCACTCAAAAACCCTTGTGAGTTTTGTGTCATGAGTTTCATATTAGGCTAGGGTGGATAGTAGTCAGCAACACCAACAATTTGACAGTTTTCTCCACTTATGGACAGTTTCTTTCAACCAAAGTTTAAATTAATGGTGCCTATTTAAATTAGGGCATAATTCAAGTCTCCTGTTGAACTCAAAGAAAATTACCAGAGTGAATAGTCCTTCAGAGACTCCAGAACTTCTCTGAAGCTTCAGGAGTAAAAACAGGCGTAGGTTAATGGATAACTGCAGAGGTGGTGAGTATTCTAGCTCGGCCAAGTGGGAATGTTTCTCAGCATCCAGATGGACCATTCTGTAGACCTATATTTAATATAGTCCAGCACTCTTCTTAGTCAGTCTTTCTGGTGACAAGAAATCCCTTCTAGATTGTACTACTAAGAGAAGATATTATAATTTTACAACAAAACATTGAAACTGAATTGCATGTGGCTGGTCAATTGTCATAGGAACTTAATATGAGAAGATACTGAGACAACTATAGCCATCCCTGTGTATCCTCAGGAGATTGATTCCAGGACCCCCACAAGTTCTAAAACCTAAGGATGTGCAAGTTCCTTATATAAAATAGTGTCCTGTTTTCATATTTGTGGTATTTGGGCTTTCCTAGTGACTCAGATGGTAAAGACTCTGCCTGCAATACAGGAGACCTCTGTTCAACCTCTGGGTCAGGAAAATCCTCTGGAGAAGGAATGGCAACCCACTCCTGTATTCTTGCCTGGAAAATCCCATGGACGGTGGTGCCTGGCGGGCCAGTCCTTGGGGTAGCAAAGAGTTGGACAAGACTGAGTGACTAACACTTTCTTTCACCCTTACATTCACCCTCTTGTATACCTTAAATCATCTCTAGATTACTTATATACCTGTGCTGTGTTGTGCTGTGCTTAGTGGCTCAGTCATGTCTGACTGTTACCCCATGAACTGTAGCCTGCCAGGCACCTCTACCCATGGGGATTCTACAGGTAAGCATACTGGAGTGGGTTGCCATGCCCTCCTCCAGGGGATCTTCTCAACCCAGGGATCAAAACTAGGTCTCCTGCATTGCAGGTGGATTCTTTACTGTCTGAGGCACCACAGAAGTCCACTTATATACCTAATACAGTGTAAATTTGAACTGGATTTAGAAAAGGCAGAGGAGCCAGAGATCAAATTGCCAACATCCGTTGGATCATAGAAAAAGCAAAAGAGTTCCAGAAAAACATATACTTCTGTTTTATTGACTATGCTAAAGCCTTTGTGTGGATCACAACAAAGTGTGGAAAATTCTTCAAGTGATGGGAATACCAGATGACCTGACCTGCTTCCTGAAAAATCCGTATGTGGGTCAAGAAGCAGCAGTTAGAACCAGACATGGGACAATGGGCTGATTCCAAATTGGGAAAGGAGTACATCAAGGCTGTATTTCGATGCCCTGCTTATTTAACTTATATGCGGAGTATATCATGCAAAATTCTGGACTGGATGAAACACACGCTGGAATATACTTCTGTTTTATTGACTATGCTAAAGCCTTTGTGTGGATCACAACAAAGTGTGGAAAATTCTTCAAGTGATGGGAATACCAGATGACCTGACCTGCTTCCTGAAAAATCCGTATGTGGGTCAAGAAGCAGCAGTTAGAACCAGACATGGGACAATGGGCTGATTCCAAATTGGGAAAGGAGTACATCAAGGCTGTATTTCGATGCCCTGCTTATTTAACTTATATGCGGAGTATATCATGCAAAATTCTGGACTGGATGAAACACACGCTGGAATCAAGATTGCCGGGGGAAATAACAATAACCTTAGATATGCAGATGACACATCCCTTATGGCAGAAAGTAAAGAAGAACTAAAGAGCATCTTGATGAAAGTGTAAGAGGAGAGTGAAAAAGCTGGCTTAAAACTCAATATTCAAAAAACTAAGATCATGGCATCCAATCCCATCACTTCATGGGAAATAGATGGGGAAACAGTGGAAACAGTGACAGACTTAATTTTCTTGGGCTCTTAATCTGCAGATAATTTTAATCACATGAAATTAAAAGACACTTGCTACTTGGAAGAAAAGCTATGATCAACCTAGACAGCATTTTAAAAAGCAGAGACATTACTTTGACAACAAAGGTCCTTTTAGGCAAAGCTATGGTTTTTCCAGTAGTCATGTATAGATGTGAGAGTTGGACCATAAAGAAGGCCGAGAGCTGAAGAATTTATGTTCTTGAACTGTGGTGTTGGAAAAGACTCTTGAGAGTCCCTTGGACTGCAAAGAGATCCAACCAGTCTATCCTAAAGGAAATCAGTCCTTGAATATTCATTGGAAGGACTGATGATGAAGCTGAAACTCCAATACTTTGGCCACCTGATGTGAAGAACTGACTCATTGGAAAAGACCCTGGTTCTGGGAAAAATTAAAGTCAGAAAGAGAAGGGGACAACAGAAGATGAGGTGGCTGGATGGCCTCACCGCCTCTATGGACATGTGTTTGAGCAAGCTCCGGTAGTTGGTGATGGACAGGGAAGCCTGGCATGCTGCAGTCCATGGGGTTGCAAAGAGTCAGACACAACTGAGCAACTGAACTGATTGACTGACAATATAAATACTATACAACAGTTATAAATACAATGTAAATTCTATGCAAATTGTTGCTGGCTTGCAACAGATTCAAATGTTATTTTTTGGAACTCTCTGAAACTTTTTTTGAGTATTTTTTACTCAGTTGAGTCTGAAGATGTGGAACCCATGGATGTAGAGGACTGACTGTATTTTTCATGTTTCTAGGCTGCGTGTTTTGCTGTCTCCCTTCTCAGTGGAGCTCTAGTGCTTTTTATACACTCTGTCTCAATACGCACATGAGGAAATATGGTGATGTTGTGTACAGAGAAACAAAAGTAAGAGACTAAAGGGAAGCCAATTGAAACTGGGGGCAATGGACACTGAGAAGGAATCTAAGGACAAATACAAACTGCTAATAGCCTTATTGAGAAAATGAACAGGGGCAATTCCTGTTGAACAAATTCTACAAGTAGAGATAGTCTATGGGGTTTTCTCTCTGCCTATAATCTGGTATATTTTATCAATCCAGGAGCAAACATTTAAAGGCACTTATTTAACCTTATAAATACATGCCCTCTTTACAGGACTGGTATTACTATTTAGGCATAAGTGTTCTCTAGGCTTAATAAAATCACCGGATGTCACTTCTCGGTAATTGCAGTGAAAATATATGACATCCTCCTTAACTTTGATAAAAATGTGAGGCTCTTCTGTTGTATAAAAAGATATTGCTTATTTAAGCTGGAAATGAGAGAGATTTAATCTAAATGAATAAATATATCTTTGCAGTTTTATTCAGTGTTAAGGTTCTATATGAGACAGAACTAAATGTTTCCACAGAATTAGAGCTCTTCTTGAGGGGGTGAATTCACTCACGATCTGCATTAATACTCTGGAAACACATTGCCTGTCACTTCTTATTGCTTGCTGCTTAATTAAAAGGGATGTCAGACACTTCTGAAAAGGCTCTGGTAAATTGTCAAATTCAACAAAGAAAGAAAATTTTAGATAAAAAGCACCTTATGTAAATTATGCCTTCCCCCAGCCCAATTTCCTTCCTTCTTCTAACCACCGTTACGGTTATTTTAGCGACTTTTGTCTGGCATTTAAAAATGAAATGCGATGCTCTGATTCACTCCTTGGCAACATTCCCTGAAATATTCTGTTAAGTGTTTTCAATTATATGCCAGTCCCAATAGGATCCCAGTAAGAGGTTTAAAAAAGATACCTTATCTAGTGCATTATATTTTTCAGTTTAATTGCTATTCATGTTGCAATAAATATAGATAAATTAAACAATGTTAAAAATTATGATCATTTAAAATCAATAAGTTTGTAGACGGCTGAATATATATTTCAAAATGTTGTAGGTTTTAAAGGGTCATTTCAAACCTCTGCTTTATAAATACCATCAAGCAAAGGCATTGCAAATGAAAATTATCACTTTTACAGCTGGCATACTTGGCATCTTTGATTGCGTGTATTTATTTAATGTTACATGGAAGATAACTTGCTTATTGGCATTTAACTTGTTAAAATTATAAGTTAAAAAAATTGTTACATAATTGAGGTCCAAAACACATGAGTATAAGAAAGAGGACTCTTAGGTCCTAGTGCAGACTTTATAATTTTCCAGACTTTACAATGCGGCCTTTCATAGATTACTTGAGTATTTCATACTTCAGTTTTTCCATCTTTTAAATTGAGGTTGTAATAAGTGTCCTACCCATCCTATGGGACCACAGTAGTATTCAAATGAGAAAATTTTACTATTACAAATATTTAAAATTACAATATGCTACATAGATGCAAAGCATCCTTATTATTTTCTCTTCCAGTGGTGATATATATCAGTGCCACTTTTTTTTTTTATAAACTGGTTTCACTTTATTATTCCCTTTACAAAATTATGTGGTGGCTACAGCTGGGGCCTGCATCCTCTGCATGGAGACTCTGGCGTGGATCTTCACAAGATGGTCAGTGAATTCCTGATATGGAGACTTGGTGAACACCGTCTCTTTCCAGAGGTCAGGGGTGAGATAACTGTAGGTCTTGGAAATGGCATCAAAAGTGGGCTTGGCAAAGTTGCCCAGGGTGGCAGTGCAGCCCCTATCAATGCCATTCTTTAACAAATGATGCCCTTAAACAGATTATCATTTTCAACTTTTTTTTTCCTAACTGTCTTGGCTATAAAGGTAAGCAAAGAAGAACCTATCCAAGTTCAATTTGGTTGGTTGTGACAGTTTTAATGGGGCTTCTTAGGTTTTTTTTTTTTATAAACTGGTTTCACTTTATTATTCCCTTTATAAAATTATGTGGTGGCTACAGCTGGGGCCTGCATCCTCTGCATGGAGACTCTGGCGTGGATCTTCACAAGATGGTCAGTGAATTCCTGATATGGAGACTTGGTGAACACTGTCTCTTTCCAGAGGTCAGGGGTGAGACAACTGTAGGTCTTGGAAATGGCATCAAAAGTGGGCTTGGCAAAGTTGCCCAGGGTGGCAGTGCAGCCCCTATCAATGCCATTCTTTAACAAATGATGCCCTTAAACAGATTATCATTTTCAACTTTTTTTTTCTAACTGTCTTGGCTATAAAGGTAAGCAAAGAAGAACCTATCCAAGTTCAATTTGGTTGGTTGTGACAGTTTTAATGGGGCTTCTTAGGTGACTCAGTCATAAAGAATCCACAGGAGACATAGATTCAGTCCCTGGGTTGGGAAGATCCCCTGAAGAAGGAAATGGCAACCCTCTCCAGCATTCTTGCCTGGGACAGAGAAACCTGGCAGCTACAGTCCATAGGGTCACAAAGAGTTGGACACAGCTGAGCATACACACAAGACATTTTAAACTTGTTGTTGTATTTTACTAACTTTACAGTATATTTAGAGGCACATGATCCAAGTTTACAGGAAGTAAAACAAGTAGGGAATGGAAACGAAAGGTTGATGGTAGAAATCTATAATGAAATTAGCATGAAATTAATTATAAAATGAAGATTTTTATAATTGTATATCTATTTTAATGATTCCTTGGATGTTTATTATATTATGGCATCATTCTAGAATATTTACTAGAAACTTAGTGAAAGCTATAAATGAATTTTTAGAATATTAAAATCA
>SJYC01019602.1:0-29786 GCA_006408675.1 Madoqua kirkii
CTCTGGGAGTTGGTGATGGACAGGGAGGTCTGGCGTGCTGCGATTCATGGGGTCGCAAATAGTTGGACATGCCTGAGCAACTGAACTGAAATGAACTGATGTTACTTCCATTATATCAACTGTGGGTAGACCTCACACCCAGAATTCTACTGCCAGGAAAATACTAAGGGCCATCCAAAACATCTCAGAGACCTGTAACTGCAAGACACAATTAATGAAATTCTTCCCACTAAGGCACACTATGCTCTGTGGTGTCAGTATGCTGCCCTCGAAGTTCCTTCTGACTTTCTCTAAATCACATATAAGAGGCCAAGGATGAGTTGCCCAAGGCTGAGAGCATATCTGCTACAAACTGCAAATGGAAAAGGGGCTTTACAGGGAAGTAATATTCCTTTCTCATCGATCCTATTACTAGAAGACTTCTGAATACTAACCCTCAAAACAGCTTCAGGCAATGCTAATCCTTCTCCCAACCAGTTCTTATCAGGAAATCTGTTGGATAAAATGCAGCAGAAGGAAACTGGAACTCGTGGGAGCTGACTTCTGCTTTCTGCTATAGTGAAAGCCAGAACAGTTCTCTCCTTTCTCCCTTTCCTTCTTGGGGTCCTTGACTATTGCGAGAAGAAACTCTGAGGCTGAATTTACACACAAAATGGCTGTTAAACCAAGAGCCAACACCAGGAAATTTAGCAGTGGTTTCTCAGGACTTTACATTAATAGTCCTGGCAGCAAACTTTTATTTACATAATTAAACTGTGGGAGAATTACGGTGGCTCAGGGCCTCACACACCTTCAAAGGTAGCCCTTAGAAGCCCTATCCAGGCCTCACCTGTGCACCCAGGTTTCCTTCACTAGCTTGCAGTTCCTCCTGACAAAATAAAACATGTCGCTAATATAATTATACAGAAGGTGTTCCGCTAACCTTGTTTTCAAGCTTAAATCTTGCCAAGGCTTTCACTTCTCTTAGTAAAGTGCCAGGATTCCTAACATGCCGTGTTCAGTCCTCTGCCCATTTTCCTGATCATCTTCTCTCTCCCTTCCTAATTTTCTGTTCTGGCTTCACAAGTACACCACACCCCTTCTTTTGGATTAATGGCTGTAGCCTGTTACCTCTGCTGTGTACTTGGAATGTGAATATTTGTTCAGTACCAGCCTCTTGGTCCACCCCTTGTTCCTCGCCAAGTTCACTACTATTGATCCTTTGGGTTCTGACTGAGTTGTAAGTGCCCCTAGGAAGTGGTGGGCTACTCCTGTGGCTTAAGACTCCCTCTTTAATGCTTAGAAAGTACTTTGCCTGCCTCATTCCTGACACTGGTCATCCCCTCATGGGAATGGATTATTTTCTTGGTTCCCTCCTCTTCTCTTTGACAGGAAGCAGTTTGAGGGAATGAATGCTCACTCTTGTGTTGCACTCAAATTCATACAGAATAATAGCAGATTGTTCCTTCTGCTGGAACATGCCACTCTCAGATGCCTAGAAAGGAAAGGATAATCATTTAGATCTGTCATGCGAGTGTATGTTCCCCGGTTCTTTGTCTAAACTCATGTCCATTGAGTCAGTGATGCCATCCAACCATCTCATCCTCTGTCATCCTATTCTCCTCCTGCCCTCTTCCCCAGCATCAGAGTCTTTTCCAATGAATCAGCTCTTTGCGTCAAGTGGCCAAAGTACTGGAGTTTCAGCTTCAATATCAGTCCTTCCAATGAATACTCAAGACTGATCTCCTTTAGGATGGTCTCCTTTAGGATCTCATAAAGGAGATCTGTGCTTAATGTTTACGAAATGAGTTTTGAAACTGCATTCAAGGAGAAGAGACTGAAACTGTACATTAAGGAGAAGAAAATAATAGATGGCCTCAAGAAAGATGTAAATTCCTAAAATACATGGTTATTTGGTGAGAGAGAGATAACAGTTTGGGAGAAGCTGCATGAGAAAATTTAAGAAAATTTTAGACAAAAGTAAAACTAAAGAGCCCCTTGATGAAAGTGAAAGAGAAAGATGAAAAAGTTGGCTTAAAGCTCCACATTCAGAAAACTAAGATCATGGAATCTGGTCCCATTACTTCATGGCAAATAGGTGGGGAAACAGTAGAAACAATGGCTTTAGTTTTTTGGGCTCCAAATTCACAGCAGATGGTGACTGCAGCCATGAAATTAAAAGATGCTTGCTCCTTGGAAGGATAGTTATGACCAACATAGACAGCATATTAAAAAGCAGAGACATTACTTTGCAAACAAAGGTCTGTCTTGTCAAGGCTATGGTTTTACCAGTAGTCCTGTATGGATGTGAGAGGTGGACTATAAAGAGAGCTGAGCACCAAAGAATTGATGCTTTTGAACTGTGGTGTTGGAAAAGACTCTTAAGAGTCCCTTGGACTGCAAGGAGATCCAACCAGACCATCCTAAAGGAGATCAGTCTTGAGTCCTGGGTGTTCATTGGAAGGACTGATGTTGAAGCTAAAATTTCAATACTTGGGCCACCTGATGTGAAAAACTGACTCATTAGAAAAGACCCTGATGGTGGGAAAGATTGAAGGTAGGAGGAGAAGGGGACAACAGAGGATGAGATGGTTGGATGGCATCACTGACTCAATGGACGTGAGTTTGAGTAAACTCTGGGAGTTAGTGATGGACAGGGAGGCCTGGCATGCTGTGGTCCACAGGGTCGTAAAGAGTTGGACACGACTGAGTGACTGAACTGAACTGAGTGGACATAACATATATAGTCTGGGAAGACCTATACTCACTGATTAGAATATCCTCTTTATCTAAAAGGAGAAAGATTGGGCTCTTTCTACATAACTAGTGGAATGTGAGGAGCAGAGAACAAGCTGTGAATGAATTCCAAATATAGAGACTGAAGGAACTTATTAAATAGTCATGTGTGTGTGTGTATGTGTGTGTGTGTGTGTGTGTGCGTGCTTAGTTGTTCAGTCATGTCCAGCTTTTTGTGACCCTTTGGACTGTAGGCCACCAGTCTTCCAACCATCTCATTTTCTTTTGTCCCCTTCTCCTCCTGCCTTCAATCTTTCCCAGCATCAGGGTCTTTTCCAATAAGTCAGTTCCTTGCATCAGGTGGCCAATGTATTGGAGTTTCATCTTCAGCATCAGCTCTTCCAATGAATATTCAGGGATTCCAGTGAATATTCAACCCTTCCAATGAATATTCAGTCCATCCTTTAGGATGGACTGGTTGGATCTCCTTGCAGTACAAGGAACTCTAAAGAGTCTTCTCTAACACCTCTGAACCATCAGGGAAACCTAAAGAGTCTTAGGAATAAAATACGTGTGTTCAGTAAATTATTGTATTGTCTATAGTGCTCTTTTCCCTTGCACTGGAATTTTATTCTTTGCATCTGTCAAGGTCATGTCTGTCAATGCTGCCTAATTAAAATTTTACATAAATAGTTTTACTTTTGATAAGTTAGTTATAACCTCAGTCCTATTTAGCTCAATTCTTATTTTAAATAACTGATCATGAGGCACTTATGAGAAAATAAAGGGCATCATCTCACAATAGTAAAAAGCTGATTTTCACCCTAAAATATTGAGAGTGATTTTCCTAAGACCTGACTACAAATGGTCATAGAAATCTTCTACATTTCTGAATAGAGTGAAGTGGTCTTATCATGAAATACAGTTAGAAAAGAATTGGTTTTGTGGGTTGGATTACATTCCTTCAAAGTTGTTTTGAAGCCCTAACTCCCAGCACTTACGAATGACGTCATTTAGAAACAGATCCTCATAAATGGAATCAAGTTAAAGTGAGCTCATTAGAGTGGGTCCTAATCCAATCTGACTCATATCCTTATAAGAAGAAGAAACGGTGATGTAAAGAGAGAGGTACACAGTGAGAGTGCCATGTGACAACAAAGTCAAAGAATGGAGAGATGCAGTTGCAAGCCAAGGTATGCTAAGCAATAATGACCACACCTTGCAGCTAGGAAGAGGCAAGGAAGTGTCCTAAAGGGAGTATGTCCCTGCTGACACCTTGATTTTGGCCTTCTAGTCTCTGGAACTATGAGAGAATAAATTGTTGTTTAAAAAATAAATCTATTATTTTAAGTCACTCAGTATTTTGTAGTTTGTTACAGTTGGTCTAGAAAACTAATATATTGGGTTCTGGGTATTTAGCACTTTGCATTCTAGCTAATGTTTGCTGTTATAGACACTAAATGCTTACATAAATCAAATTGCAACCCCCTTGAAAGTAAGTATATATATTTTTTCTGTTTTTTTTCCCCTACATGCACATATTTTAATCCTTCATTTAAATTAATTCTGTAATGGATAAGAGTATAACAACCTAAGGATAATAACCTTCCAATATATGATGCAATTCAATAGATGGATCAGGCTTGCATAGTTGAAGTTGCAATGTGTTTGGAAATGATTTGTATATTTTTTTAAGAAGACACTACATCTGGACCTATTAAAAAGCAGAGACATTACTTTGCCAACAAAGGTCCGTCTAGTCAAAGCTATGGTTTTTCCAGTAGTCATGTATGGATGTGAGAGTTGGACTATAAAGAAAGCTGAGTGCCAAAGAATTGATGCTTTTGAACTATGGTGTTGGAGAAGACTCTTGAGAGTCCCTTGGACAACAGGGAGATCCAACCAATCAATCCTAAAGGAAATCAATCCTGAATATTCACTGGAAGGACACATGTTGAAGCTGAAACTCCAATACTTTGGTCACCTGATGTGAAGAACTAACTTATTGGAAAAGACCCTGATGCTGAGAAAGATTGAAGGTAAGAGGAGAAGGGGATGACACAGGATGAGATAGTTGGATGGCATTACTGGCTCGATGGGCATGAGTTGGAGCAAGCTCTGGGAGTTGGTGATGGACAGGGAAGCCTGGCATGCTGCAGTCCATGGGATCATAAAGAGTCGGACATGACTGAGTGACAGAACTGAACTGAAATCTGGGCCTAAGGAAAATAAGCAGATAAGCCATGTTTTTCCACTTTCTGAACCCATTCTGGATTTTTCCCTGTCCAAATAATTACCCCTCTTCTTCCCAACCCAAGCATCCCTTATCCTCATGCTGCTCTTGGGGCTCACAGAACTTCTCATGGTGCCCTCCCAAGCACATCAAGTACACTTTCAACCTTTCCATTAAGGGCATAAAAATCTGAATTGAAATGTATGTTTTCCCCACAAGACTTACCCGAATAGAAGCTATTTGGCTAAATCAGTTTACTTTAAAGAATTGTGAAACTTAATTTGATTTTCCCAAGGATGTTTGCATTTTGAAAGAGGAAAATTATTAACATAAATTAGTAGTTTATTAATAAAATTTTAAACATCACACAAAACAAGAATTGTATGGTGTAGAAAGAAACTTTGAAGATGGTCTTTCATTTTAATTTACCATTAGATAATAGCCTACTTTAACATTTTAGTCTGGCAACCATATTTCTCCCTTCTAATCACTATGGGGACAAGAAAGAGGACCGTTGTGAAGATATTGGACCATTTAAGATGAATATTTAGATTCAGATTTCACACTAATGGGGGCTTTACTTGTGGCTCAGCTGGTAAAGAATCCCCCTGTGGGAGGGATGTGGGAGACCTGGGTTCAATCCCTTGGTTGGGAAGATCCCTTGGGGAAGGGAAAAACTACCCAATCCAGTTCTGGCCTGGAGAATTTACCCACGGGGACAGAGTCAGACATGACTGAGTGACTTTCACTTTCACTTTTCACTTACAAACTCATGGAATTTTTAGGATAAATACTTTCTTTGAGGTTACACCAAGGTAGACCTGTTATTATTTTAGAGTAATCTCATCGGACAACATTGAGCTCATTTAACTTCAGAGAGTCTCAACATACTCTGTGAAATTAGAACTAAGTGGCAAAACATGTATAAATTGTCTGGTACAGTGCCTGGACTTCACTCATTCAGAAATATTTATTGTGTGCCTGTTATGTCCCTAACACATAATACACAATCAATAGAAGTTGTTTTATTTCCTTTTTGGCCAGCCATACAAAATGCAATAGCATGACATTGTAAAGATCCAAGTACGATAATCAATTATGTTTTCAGCAAACTATCATGTGTCTGCCAATTAGATTGTTATTTCTTTTAGCCATACCATTTCCAGGTTTGTATATGTTATCTTATATGCAATATATAGTTTACATTATCACATTAATCTCAAAGAGGTTTGAATCCCATTAAGTATTTACATGAAAAAAGAGTATTCTGTCATGGTGGTTGGAGTAAGGTAGCACTTCTAATGACTTAGTTCAATTTTAATAATTTTTAATACAGAATATTTTCACTTGAAGTTTACTATAAAGGAAAAATATTATATTGCTTTTATTAAGGAAATGTATACATGATATGTAAGTTGGAAAAATCTGTTTCTTAAGTTTACAAAGCAATGAAGCGACATTTTTAAAAACAAAGTTTGCTGTGATCTGAGCTTCAGCTGAGCTAGAAGCTCCAACTGAGCTTGAGGAAGTTGCTCCTTTCCATTCCATCTGAGAATAATTCAGAAGCTGACATTGTCTTACTTCCCAAATACAGTGTGATTTATAAAGAATGTTTAAGGTCATGATTTAGATTTACCCTTAAGCTTCTATCAATAATTAAGCTTTGACAGGCTTCTAGGCGACAGTTCTTTTTGTTTTCAAAGGTTAATTGCAGAGTTTTCTGTGTGTTTCTATCCTTTGAGCAAACATTCCATAACAAATTAGTTAGCTTACTCAATGGAAATGATAATTTGTGTCTGTTTGCTAGCTGGAAAAAAAAACCTCTCAAATGTCCATCTTTAATGGTTAGACATCACATGTCTCTACTCTAGTATTATGTGACTTTGGATATGGTTTGTAGTTAATAATCAAAGTGTCTAATACTACAGTTTGAGTTAGAAATACATCCTAGTTTATAATATTCCACAGAGTAGTATTAGTTTGGGGTACAAGCTAGACATCTCTTGACAAATGACTACTATGGAAAATTAATTTGAGTTATACCAAGGAAAATTCACTTGAAAATACTTATTACAGAAGATTTTAGAGTCTTTTGTATGTGAAATGTCCTTGGGTATTCAAAACAAGGATTTAATGTGCAGAAGTTGTCAACCTTATTTAAAAGTGGTAGGCCATCTCCAGTGGAATGTCTTGATTGATAGGATAGAATTTGATACGGTACATTTCAGGAAAGGTCCTATAAGTTGCAGCTAAATATACTGTAAAAGCACCTCTGTTGAAAATGTTCTAACTCCTGGTCCTGAGTAACTATTTTCACATTTGATGGACATTACTATATTAGGAAATTGCAATGTTAACTTAGTATTGAGATGCCAATTGTTTTGGAGTTAGATTGAGGGAAGTGTATAATTAATCAAATCAAGTGTTTACTGACCACAAAATAAGGGTTATTTCAAGGAGAAATTTAACACAATCGGTACTCTTATGGTCTTAACTTCAGGGAGTCTAGGGCAAAAATCACAGCTAGCATTTGTTACTGGTTGTAGTCCTGGCAGCAGATATATCTGGAATTCTAGTCTCTTTCAAAATATTACCCACTCTATCCCCACACATTCAGTTTTTACAGAGAATTAGTTCATATCTTTATAACAAATTAGTTATCCAAACTGCCTTCTAGAAAATATCTACCCTCTCCTTCCTGTTTCTCTTTGTATATTTCTACCTCTCAGATGCCTTGGTGTTTTGCAGGCTACACACATAAAACTTGCCATGGATTCTGACCATGAATAGTGTTCAAGGAGGATGCACATGGTTCTCATTGTTACTCAAGTTACCATAGTCATTCATCTGCCATTGGCACCTACTTCTATTGCAACAGAGCTCTGAGAGCGTAACTAACACCATGGGGATTACCAGGTTCCCATGTGTCTATTAAGGTCTTGGCTGTAGCAAATGTTGCCATGCTTCCATGTCAATGGGCCAAAGGCATGCTTTGTTTTTCAGAGCTATCAATATTCTAAACTCATGTTCTTTCTCAACTGCTTTAAAAGGATTCTCAAGCAATACTCTTATGTGCTTCCAATATCTAATTGGGTATTTAAAATATCCCTCTTTCAGTTTCCACTTTCAGCTCTTTTTTACTCTAGCTCTCAGATCATTACGGCTGAACTAAAGGGCAAATCTGAGAGACAAATATCATAAGTATAATTAACTTCCAATCAACCCTTCTCATATGAATAAAGCATCATTCCCACATCCAACTTTTCTGTTGGTGTCTTCTTTCTCTTCAATCATTGATAATCATGCTCCACAAATCCTTAAGACATATTCAAATAATCTTTGTCTTTGGTTGCTTAATCACTGGAAAAAAATTTTAATTAAACATTAAAGTGTGTTGTATCCTATGATATTTCTTTCTTTACTTCCAGTAAAATTAAATAGTGTGATTCACCTCAGGTAGGAAGGTAAGGTTCAAAACAGAAGATTTTTAAACACAGTTTTTTTCCTTGCCATTTATAAATCTAAGCTCAGTGAGGGGACATTACTGAGTAAGAAAGACAAAGAGATTTGGGGATAAGAGATTTTTCCAAGCAAAAGGAAAGGATAGTAGGTTCTGAGATCCATGAGAGTTTGAAACTCAAGAACCACTTTCTCATAACACAAAGTGGTGGGAAAATAGTTCCAGGAAAATAGTTCAAATGAACTCTCAGCCCTGGAGATATCTATGTGACATGGGGCTTCTAGATTTCAGAGACTATGTGGGCATGGATAATGGTCTTCCTGGGGTGACTAGGGAAGATCAAAGACTGGAGGAGCCAAATGCCTGTTGAATATGTCTGTTTAAGATCTTTGGTTGATTGAATAATCATTAGGGAGGAGCCCCAATAATTACCATGGGTGAATTTCCACTGATCTGGATGATGAGAGCTTGGACTTGAATGTAATTGGTCTAAAAGAAACACAGATCTGAAGTGACCTTGAGCCTGTGAGAATAATTGCATTAACTTCGGAAAGCACCCCAGAAAAACCGAGAAACTCAGAATTATTAGAATCTTTGACTTTCTGAAACTTGCATCTGATGACTTTGGAATATCTAATTTAACATCTTCTAAGAATGCAATATAGAATAATTCAAATACCAAATGAGCACTCAGTGTAAGAAATTTCAGAAAGTAGAACATACATTTGAGCATATTATGAGAGAGTCTACAGAGAAAATAAGTGACTTTTCCTGGGCCATAAACTGGGTAAGTATGGATAGCAGAGAAGAAATAAACTTTTCAAGCAATCAAGTGGTATGAGCAAGACTGTAGTCAGGAAGGAGAATCATGCTTCCTGGGCAGACTGAGGAGACCAGCCTGGCTAATAGATCAAATTAAAAGGATGCAATATAATATTTGTCTTTCTCTCTCTGACTTACTTCACTCTATGAAAATCTCTAGGTCCATTCATGTTGCTGCAAATGATATTATTTAATTCTTTTAATGATTGAATAATAGACTATTGTATATATATATATATATATGTATATATGGAATATAAAAAAGATACATATGAACTTATCTACAAAACAGAAATAGAGTTACAGATGTAGAAAGCAAACTTATGGTTACCAGGTGGTAAGGGGGAGGGATAAATTTGGAGATTGGAATTATCATATATACACTATTGAATATAAAATAGAGAACTAAAAGAGACCTAATGTACAGCACAGGGAACTCTGCTTAACACTCTCTAATGGCTTATATGAGAAAAGACTTTGAAAAAGAGTAGTGGCATATATATATATATATATATATATATAAAATAACTGATACAAAGCATTATAAGTCAACTATATATACATGTTAAGTCACTTCAGTTGTGTCTGACTCTTTGCGACCGACCATATGGACTGTAGGCAACCAGGCTCCTCTGTCCATGGCATTCTCTAGGCAAGAATACTGGAGTGGGGTGCCATGCCCTTCTCCAGGAGTTCTTCCTGATCCAGAGATTCAACCAGCATCTCTTACATCTGCTGCATTGACAGGCAGGTTCTTTACCATTAGGCCATAAGTCAACTATACTCTAACAATAAAAAAAAAAAAAAAATTTAAAACTAAAAAAAGATGCAGAAGCAGCTCCACTAAGGAAATTGTTGTGGTATCAGACTTCAACAATTAACATTATACGATGCTCTCCAAAACTACCTTAGAGCAGAGACTATTATATGTTCAGTATATATATTATATGAATGAGCTAACATGCAAAATTCACTTTTATACTTTGCTTTATAGACCAAATCTGTATGAGTAATTGATTTATGTCACTTATAAAGTAAATATGATACGCTAGGTTTTATACTGGGTGACTTACTCATATTTGTTCCAATTCTCTTTATAAACAAGCATAGCTGGTATTAGTATCTCCATTTTATCTGAGAAAACAGGGATGAAAAAGAATAGAGTGGCTTGCTTTAAATCAAATGGATTGAAAATGTTAAGCTATAAGCTATGAATCATGGTCAGAATCATCTCTGGCAAAAACCTGTACCTTTGATTTTTAACTATATCACATTTTCTATAGCATTAAAATACTTTTTGAAATATTAACAGTTCAATAGATGAATTACTGTATTCTGTGAGAACACATAACTAGGACAAATAATTGAAACTAAATAAATAGAAGACTATTTCTTATACTCTTTCAGCTAGAATGTCATGTTTGAAGAATTTTAAGAATAAGATGAGATTAAGTTCTCTGTTGATTTAGAGCAATGTCCTATAAGGTGGAAGATATATGAAATTTACACCTATTACAAAGCCAAGTAAAATCAGAAAAGAGTAAAATTTCACCATGCAGAGTCACAAGTTGATTTTTGTTTTATTTAATATTGTGGTGAAAAGGTATAAAATCAGCTACCCCTACAGTGTGAATAACAGGAAACAGAACACAACTGTAGGGGATTGAGTGGTGAGACCTCAAAAGATATATCCACCCAGAGTCTGTGAATGTATATTTGGACGTGTGACCTTATTTGAGAACAGGGTCTTTGTGGGCATAATGAAAATGATTAAGGTGAGCTATTCCTGGACTGGGGTGTCCCTACCAGAGAAGACAAGTGTCCTTATGAAAGAAGAGAAGAGAAGAAGACCGAACAAAGAGGAGAAAGCTATGTGAAAGACTCAGAGATTAGAGTGATAGGTACAGCCACAGGCCAAGGGACTCCTGGAGCCACTGAAGCTGGAAGAGGCACGCAAGGATGCCTCTTCAAAGCCTCAAGAAGAGCCAACCTTGCCAACCTTGAATTTTGGATTTCTGATCTCCAGAACTATGAGATAATACATTTTTGTTGTTTTAAGCCTCTCAGCTGTCATTTGTTATGGATGCCACTGGAGACTAACACAATGACAAGATGTTGTTTCAAATGCAGTTTAAACCACAAGTTCATTTGCCTTGAAAAGAAATTCTCTCTTTGGCAAGGAAAGATTCTAGTCCTTCACCAAACTGAATAGTTTCCCTGTGGACAAAGCAAGTAAAACAAAACAAGTGAAGAAAATCACACAGTGTTAAAACAGGATTGGGTCTGGTTCTGGAAAGTTTTCTTATCTGAATTTTTTTTCCAATTAAGAGGAAGTATCAAAGTTGCCAGAATTTCTTCCTTTATAGCTTAATGGTCTTCAGAGGATTTTTTCCATTGTTTATGAAGTTTTGTTTGAAGAGTGAGTCACTAAATGCTTGAAAGTGCAAATATGTATATCTATCCATATCTAAGCTCAGAGTTAGATTGACATAGGTTTCAGTTTTCCTTCACTTCAAACATAAATACATTTGTATGAAGTAAGTAGTGCCCTCAATGCTCATCTGAAATGAATATTTGATGATTCAGTAATAAATCACATACAAATGCCCCACAAATAAAGCATTTATTGTAAATTTAATTACATATGTGATTTATTTTGCTTTTTTATGAGACCAATATTTTAATAGTTTTCTTAAAAATTATAGAAACATTTGATTATGTAACCACATTGAAAGAGAATTAGCGTTCTCATAAATAATAGTGCATCCATTTAAAAATAGAGAATTACCAAATTCTGGAGCTCATCCTTCAGTGCTACATTAGCAGACTATAAATCACTCTCAAGAGTCCATGAATATTTTAATTATCTTAGCCATTTATTAGAAGTTTTTCTCCCCCTGGATTTAAAACATGAAGGCATACAGAGCAGCCTTCTAAAATCCAAGCCTAAATAATATATTTTCAAGTCATGGTAAAACAACGCTTCTCTCCTGCCATCTCCTCTCTACTTTTAATGCTCTAAAAATGTTGACTTGACTCTAAGGTCACTCCATCTAGGAAGCCTTCTGCTCTCTGGTCAGAAATTATCCTTCCCTAAAGAAGTTTTATTGTCATATTACTTAAAAAAATTACCACCTGCTGCCCTATGGTGAGAGATTTACTGGTGTTGTGCTACTTCCTTTTGAAGGTAAAAGCTACTTGAGCAGAGGTGGCAAGTCACTTTCACTTGATCAGTTACCTCCAGCGACTGGCATTGAGGTGCCTGTTGAGAAGGACCTGAAGGCTGTGTGCTGACTCAGCAGGAAATAAACACCGTGATACTGTGATCAAATAAGAACGTTACACACAAGAGGGCTTTCACTCTTTCTGTCCTTCAAGGTCGGACCGTATTGCTTTTATCTGTTTCCAAACCAGCCTATCACTGGGTCATATGTTTATTTCCTATTGGCCTCTTTGAGCTTATAAAAACTTGTCCCCAATTAATCCCATATTCTCAATCTCTTGCTCATGGAATTTTAGGTGCATCTTCCTTCCATTGGTTTCAACCCTCCTTATTCTGTCTCTGTCAGATCTGTAATTTGTTTGGATTATGTTTCCTTTTCTTGATCTATACTTTGGCTTAAAAATGGGTTTCAGATTATTTACTATCAAAATACTTCCAAATGGATTTCTCAGATTATGGTAGAAAATTCAGCTTGTAACTAGTTATAAGTACCCATCTTAGACATCGGAGATTTGGAGATATTGGTGACCCTGTAGCTGTCTATAGGCTGAGTCTTGTCACCTTCACACACTCAGGGAAGAAGAAATCTTGGACACAAGAGGCTACAAGTAAATACTGATATTTTTAATCAGCTGATATTTAAAGGCATGCATATATTTTAGGGACCCATATACCACACAAAGCTTTTTTGCTTTTTGGGAAAAAGTAATACTTTATACTTGAATTATTATATAAAATTAATGAAAACATTGAATCACTGGTCTGTCTTTACATTTTAAGTGAAACATTTGATACTGAGAAAAAAATTGAACTGACCCTGAAATCTGTGGTTTTGAAAAACACTGGAGTATACTGTTTCAAGGAGCAATTTGACCTTCCTGAGAGTAAAGGACCCTGTTTTATTTTTCTGCTTTTATTTTTCATTTTGATGATAGCAATTTTTTTTTTTTTTGGCAGAATGTGTCTTTTGAATAAAAATCTCACTTAGTAAGTCAAGGAAAAATAAAGATCTTTGTATGGATTCAAGATGTTCAGGATTTTAAAAAGGAGAATGGAATGTTTGTTTTTGCTTTGTTTTTACCTATCCCTGGTCTTTCAAAGGTGATATTACATCTGTATTGTGTTTGCAACCACCAGAACTTGTTGACTGAGAAGAAAATATTTTATTCGTGGGCTTTAGGGTAGTTTGTAGAGTACCATGTGGATCGGGCATTAACAGAGCATGGCAGGTTGGTATGTCTGTTAGTCTGTTGGAAGCTGTGAGAGTGAAAAGGATAAAAATAAGACTTCTCTGAACATGTGAGATGAGTTGTATATACACAAATATACATATTAATATATGTATATACACACGTGTATGTGCATATTGTTGTTTCATTACTAAGTCGTGTCAGACTCTTTGCGACCCCACGGACTGTAGCCCACCAGGCTCCTCTGTCCATGAAATTATCCAGGCAAGAATACTGAAGTGGGTTGCCCTTCTCTCCTCCAGGGAATCTTCTTGGCCTAGGGATCCATCCCAGGTCTCCTGTATTGCAAGCGATTCTTTACTGTCTGAGCCACCAGGGAAGCCCAAATAAAGTCCGCTGTCATTTTATGTCAAAATGGATTAGAGAAGCCAGAAAGACCTCCTCTCCTAAACCTTCAGTAGTTTCTACATGTTATTTGCTTTAAATATTCAGGTGACTAAAAATAATCATGGCACCATGTGGTCCTGTTCTTTTGAAAATCATATTGTATATGCTTTGGATGATATGCACAGACTAGATGCTTTTCTCGGTTCACACAATCATATAGGGTGAAAGGGCTATTTCCAAGTCAAGACATATCCCTGGAGGTTAGCAGTAGTGTGTATATTTGCAGGGCAGGAATCAAGGCCCAGACATAGAGAATGGACTGATGGACACAGTAGGGGAAAGAGGGGAGGACAAATGGAGAGAGTATCACTGACGTATATACAACGATATGTGAAACAGTTATCTAACGGAAGCGGCTGCACAGCGCAGGGAGCTCAGCATGGTACTCTGTGATGACCTAGAGGGGTAGGATGGGGGTAGGAAGGAGGCTTAAGGGGGAATATATATATATACACATATACATACAGACAGCTGGTTCCTGATGTTGTGCAGCAGAAACGAACACAACATTGTAAAGCAATTCCAGTCCAATAAGAAAGTCTGGCCTCTACAGCTCTCTCCTCACTTATCACCACTTGGTACTCTTTTGACACAGCATCACTGAATGGTAAATGTGGCATATGGAGGTGGGCAGTGATGAATGCATGATGCATTTTTCAAACTCTGCCCAAGACCCATGGTGATATACTTCTCTGGAGATTTCATGGAATTAGCAGTTTGCACCTAGAGCCTCAGTTTAGTTCAGTTCAGTTGCTCAGTCGTGTCCCACTCTTTGCGACCCCATGAATCGCAGCATGCCAGGCCTCCCTGTCCATCATCAATTCCCGGAGTTCACTCAGACTCATGTCCATAGAGTCAGTGATGCCATCCAGCCATCTCATCCTCTGTCGTCCCCTTTTCCTCCTGCTCCCAATCTCTCCCAGCATCAGAGTCTTTTCCAATGAGTCAACTCTTCGCATGAGGTGGCCAGAGTACTGGAGTTTCAGCTTATTTGCCTATTTGTTCAGGTACAAATCCTCTAATGGCAGCCAAAGGAATTTTCAGTGTAAAATTACAGCAAGGAAGCAGGTCCTGTATCTCTTGAGATTCTTGCTTTGATTTATGAAGAGAGAAAAATAAGACAATACAGAAAATGCTATGCTAGTCAGAAACCAGTGAAGTGAGATCAAAAATACGCTTTGTTCTGATCAGCGGAAGGTCAGAACTAATCCTCTCTCGCTCTCATTTTGAGACCGTCAGAGTGTAGTTTCGCAGAGGAATGATGAATTGTGGGTTGTCTTAGCTTGCTAGGTGCTGTAGATCTCATTTATTTTATTTTACAAGCCATTTGGCACAATGGTCATAATGACAATAAAATTGGATTCTTGCTAACTTAAAAAAAAGCCTTCTACTTTGTGCATACATATTTTGGTCCATGCATTTAGTTGTCAGGGGAAGGCTGTGATCCAGTTAGCACCTCTAGTTATAGTAACTGTAATTTAGTAATTTTGGTGACACAGTCAGGCCCTTGCATAAGCAGGAGAAGAATTTGCCTATATAGTGTTTTTTAGAAGTGTGAAAATGACCTATTTCCCCAGAATATCTTGTCTACTGACATGTTAAAAACAAACAAACAAACATACTCTTCTATTAAAGAACCATTTCTTCCTTTTAAAACTGTATTTACTTAGGCATCTTTTAAAAGCAAATATCCTACTGGTATAAGCCATTTACTCATTAATGTGAACTGTATTATCTCTTCTAGGACAACTAGCAAAGATTTTCAGTAACAGGAAAGAAGTGCATTTGTCTGATTATTCTCCATACCAAACACCATACCGAGCACAATGTTCTCAGACATTTTCGTTTCATAAGTGATTTGGGGGAAAAAAAAGTAACCGATTTCAGGGTACAGTGGAAATTGCAAAATTCCAGGTAGTGTGAGATGAGAAATACTGGTAGCAGAAAAAGGAAGAAAAATTAGGGAGAACATGGGGATAGCCACACTGATGTCAAAGATCAACAGATGAGCAGTAAGTATATCATGGGCCTGGATGGAACGAATATGAGGAAATTTACTGACCAGTTCAGTAGTTAAGACTTTGCTTTCCAATGCAAGGTGTAGGGATCTGATACCTGGAGGGGGAGCTGGGATCCCACATACCTCACAACCACACAATCAAAACATAAAACAGAAACAATACTGTACCAAATTCATAGACTTAAGACTAAAAAAAAAAAAGTGGTCCATGTTTAAATATATACATACATATACAAATGAAGAAAGGCCTCAAAACTTCTGAGATCAAGTTCACAGTTCTACTTTAGAAAGATCCTGACAGAAGAATTTATCAAAATCATGCAAACTGAAGTCTATCTCAGCAGTGAACTCTGTATTGACTATTTCAACCACACAACTCTTCTCTAGGCTGATCCCACTGTGGTATAGTTGAAATGGATTATTTCCAGAAATATCCTTTCTAAGTTTCCTGATAAAATATAACAAGCACATATTGTCCCCTTGAAAGAAATGTGCTTCCCATGGTTCATTAAATCACCATGACTCACCCATAATTCAACTCCATCCTCATGTACACCTTACAACTGAGCCATACATTACTAAAGCGCCATCCTTCTTAACTACTGTAGAGCTTGATACAGTTACATTTTCTTGAACTAAAAGGCATTTCATAATGAGTTTACTCGGTTCAGATCTGGTGTTTCTAAGGTACTGTGGAGCTGGAAGATCTTCAGTTTATTTAATGATACTCATTCAAGTGAAAGAGGACTTCCCTGGTGGCTCAGATGGTAAAGACTCTGCCGGTACTACGGGAGACCGAGTTTGATCCCTGGGTTGGGAAGATACTCCGGAGAAGGGAATGGCTACCCACTCTAGTGGGCTTCCTTGGTGGTTCAGAGGTTAAAGCATCTTCCTCCAATGCTAGAGACCCGGGTTTGATCCCTGGGTTGGGAAGATTCCCTGGAGAAGGAGATGGTAACCCACTCCAGTATTCTTGCCTGGAGAATCCCACGGACGGAGGAGCCTGGTAGTCCATGGGATCGCAAGAGTAGGACACGACTGAGCGACTTCACTCACTCACTCACTCACTCACCCAGTCTAGTATTCCTACCTGGAGATTCCATGAACAGAGGAGCCTGGCAGGCTATTGAAAAGTGTTACTGGCTCAGTTGTATCTGACTCTCTGTAACCCCATGGACTGTTAACCCACCAGACTCCTTGTCCTTGGAATTCTCCAGGTAAGAATACTGGAGCTGGGTCTCCTGCATTGCAGGCAGATTCTTTACCATCTAAGCCACCAAGAAATACTCACTCAAAGGGGGTTTAAATACAGTTTTTAATGTATCCACCCATACACACACATAACAGAATTTAAGATACTCTCCCTTACCACTGACGACTCTGATGGCTATTGATATTTGGGGCCAGTGAAAATACATTTGCCACAGAGGAGTTAAACCATCGTAGTAGCTTCTCAGCTATAGGGCTTCTCAGCTTTCTGATCACATACTTCCACGCTCTGTCTTGAAAAAGGGATAGTTCAGAAACTTAAGACACTTACATATTCCCATTGCCTTGAAATCATGAGAGACCATAACACTGAAAAGCTGAGACTTCAGATGGATATTATGGAAACAATGTTTAGAGGTGAAAATATTTATGATTGCTGCGAACAATCTACATTCCTACAGAACTTATCCAGGTTGAATTCATAATTTTTACATCTTATGTTCAATTTATTTCTTATCTACTATTCAACTGAGCGACTTCACTTTCACCTTTATTGACAAATCTGGAATATCATGGCTTTTTTCTTTTTAATGAAATAATGCCTTATCCAGTCACCAACAAGGAAGAATATATTTTAAAAAAGGAAAAAATATCCATTTCAAAAGCCACACACATGACAAATTCATCCATTTAACATTTATGTATTGTGTACGAAATGCCATGCAGTGTTCTAGGTGTTGATGAAAAATATGGGCAAATTATTGCACCAAAAAAGTTATTGGAGTAATGTAGATGGTAAAGAACTGTGAAAGTGAAAGTCACTCAGTTGAGTCTGACTCTTTGTGATGCCAAGGACTATACAGTGTCCTGGCCAGAATACTGGAGAGGATACCTTTTCCCTTCTCCAAGGGATCTTCCCAACCCAGGGGTCGAACCCAGGTCTCTTTTATTGCAGGCAGATTCTTTACCAGCTGAGCCCCAAGGGAAGTGCAAAAATACTGGAGTGGGTAGCTATCTCTTCTCCAGGGAATCTTCCCACCCCAGGAATCGAACCAAGGTCTCCTCTAATGCAGGAGGATTCTTTACCAACTGAGCTATCAGGGAATCAATCAATCAATAATTTTAGGGTGAGATATGATAGAAATAAATCACTCTGGCTGCTGTTTGAGAGTGGTCTGTTCTAATCTATTTGGAATACCATAATATAGGTGGCTTACTAATGACAGAAATTTATTTCTGACAGTTTTGGAGGCTAGGAAGTTCCAGTTTTTACAGGTTAAAATCAGGTAACAAGGAAGGGAGAAGAAGCTCTACCCCAGGTGCATTTCACAAGAGCCTTGTGCATGAGTTTCAGATAAGAATAATTGTCCGATCACACATTTTTGTGTCTATGTCTTACTTCCTGAGGCAGGGTAGCAGTGTAGAAATAACAGAAGATTCAGAGTCAGGTTTCAAGGCTCCTCTCCAGCCTCTTCTTAGTTGCATGAGTGTTGGAAAGTTAGTGAACATATTTAAACCTCAGTTTTCTCCCCTTCAAAAGAAATACACCAGTGTATAGGGTCAAAGGAGATACCATAAGTGCAACACTTTATAATTTTAAAGCACTTTATAAATGCTAGGAATTTTGATCAATGAGTATCTAAGTTGAATTCAATACTTCACAGGATAGAGATGAAAGTTTACTTAAGGTGCATTGTCATATCCGAAACTGGGGACCTAAGGCTGAGCTCCCGCCTCTATCTATTAATACCTCCCACTCCCCAAATCAAGGCCAAAGTGGGAATTAGGAAAGGAAGATGATAGGCGTCAGTTTAAAATTAAAAATTGGAAGGGAATATGAAAGCTCATTCAGTTCACAGCAGACAGGCTGTTTTTCTGAAGGGCCAGAGATTAACTAAGACATTGCTGCTTCTACTGCCTCCACTGTAAACCCTCATCTATGAGGTTATACATAAAAGTAGCAATATATTTTTGCCAAAAAAAAACCCCCAAAGTGAGTGGGACTGTGTTCCAGTATAATTTTATTTGTGAATACTGACTTTGTATATCATACAGATTTCACTAGAAAAAAATCCTCTTTTTAATATTTTTTCAAACATTTAGAAGTGTAAAAATGATTCTTATCTTGAAGGTCACACAAAATTGGTGCTAGTGGGCTGGATTTGGCCCAAGAGTCCTAGTTTCCTGACTTCTGATATAGCCCATTCATCTATCCCTTTGATTAACTATGAGGAACAATGCAAACAACTAGCTGCTAATTTATCTGCTAGAAATACTTCAAAAGATAGGATAATTAGAACTTTGCATGACAAAACATTCAAAAGACAAATAATGAAAGAAATCCGCTTCTATAAAGAATTTTTAAAAGAATTTAATTAAATAAAAAGGATGATTTACAAAGGCCGTGTCACAGCAAATGAAGACTTAGCTGGACATCCACTGATAAGAGCGTCCAGTTAGATTAAGAAGTTCACTAACTGACATATGCAACTTTGTAAAAGATAAATAGAGCTTCATTTGTAGAGCACATAGGCTGTGTTGTGATGCGCAGACAGACCAAGTTCACTGTTGCTAAGAATCCTGTCAGATTAAATCAACCTGCAAATATATAATTGTGACATCTTGTTCTCTCTGGTACAATCCGTGCCACCGCAGTCATTATCTCAAAGCTCTTTCACTCCGAGGAGCATCAGTGTTTAATTATATTCTTTTATGAGGCCTCATTTGTAGACATCATCCTCCTTCAGAGTTGGCTTTGCTCAGGAAAAGTAGGTTATTATTTTCAAGACTGTGCCCAGTAGTACAGAACATTAAGCCTCTCAGCAGCATCCTCTTAAATGGAGCAGCTTGTGGAACCAAAGCTCCGTGTTCTTGCTTCACATTCTTCAGTTGCAAGTTGACAAATGAACTTATTTTCCAGTTCCTCCAGGCCCTCGCTGGCCTCAGCAAGGCTCAGAGAAAATAACAGGTCTGTGGTCTGTTCGGTTGAGCATATGAGTCTATTCTTCAAAACAAATGAGGGGAAACACTATTTCATGTCCATATTTCAGATAAAAAGCTAACACGATAACTTGAAAATAGTTTCTAAGAATCTCTATGAGGAAAAGAATTAGCTAACACAAGAAGTGAGTTACCAAGGATCAGAGTTTGACAAGTGATGTCCTGCGAGCCAAATCCAGTCTACTATCTGTTTTAGCAAATACATTTCTTGGGAATCACAGTCATGTTCATTTGTTAATGTGTTGTCTACAGCTGTTTTCTCACTAAAAGGCAGAGTTGAGTGGTTGTAACAGAGACCAGTAGTTTGCAAAGCCCAAAATATTTACTGGTCCTTCATAGTAAATTTTGCTGACTACTTCTAAAGACTGTTGAAATCACCAAGTTAAAAATATAAATGCATTTAAATTTGACAACCTGCAAGGATTTTTTTTTTCAGAATTAAATTCTAACATGCCATTTTCCATTTAAAATGAGACACGGTGTCTAAAGTGATTTTGCTCCCTTTTATTCTTTAAGCTAAATTAAAGCAATTAGTAATAAGTTCTATGTATTCTATGGGTATTTTAAAGAAAATTCAAGTAAAGTCTTTCTGTGAAATACACTCGTGTGTGTGTGTGTGTGTGTGTTTAATAAAAACAATGGTTTATGAATTTTTCACTTTAAATGGAAATAGGAGGTATACATTCATGCTGCCAGACATAACATCTTCAGCCTGCAGAGGCTGCATCAAGCATGGGAGGACATGCGGTTTCGAAAGTAAGACATTCCTCAGATGCTTTAAGAAAGAACCAGTACTTTTCCCTTAAGTGGGACTTCTTACTTTCCTAGAATCCCTTTTGAGTAGGAGTAAAAAGGACTTTTCTGATGGCTCAGGGGTAAAGAATCCACCTGCAATGCAGGAGACATGGGTTCAATCCCTGGGTCAGGAAGATCCCCTGGAGAAGGAAATGGTAACCCCGTCCAGTATTCTTGCCTGGGAAATCCCATGGACAGAGGCTACGTACAGTTCATGAGGTAGCAAAGAGTCAAACACGACTTAATGACTAAACTACCACCACATCCCCCAAAGCGGTGTGAGAGCCTGCTCAGGAGAGGGACTTTGAAGCTGCTGGTGAACAGATTTCACAGGCAACTTGAGAAGTTAAGATTAAGTTAAGATTAAGATAGGCTTCCCTGGTGGCTCAGAGGTTAAAGAGTCTGCCTCCAATGCAGGAAACCTGTGTTCGATCCTTGGGTTGGGAAGATCCCCTAGAGAAAGAGATGGCAGCTCACTCCAGTATTCTTGCCTGGAGAATCTCATGGACAGAGGAGCTTGGTAGGCTACAGTCCACGGGGTCACAAAGAGTCGGACACGACTGAGTGACTTCACTTTCACTTTAAGATTAAGATAAATCTGCAAGGTTACAATTTAAGTCAAATGGGTTTATCCTTTTTAGTGGGAGTGGGGGAGAGATGGTCAACGCATACTACAATTTAAACAGAGAAAATAATCTGATTCAGCACAGGGTTGATTTGGCAAAGAGACTACAGATTTTCTGTCACTGAATTCAGATACAAGTATTTTCTGTTACTTTCCCCAAATTATTTGTATGTGCATGCTAAGTTGCTTCAGTCATGTCCGACTCTTTGTGGCTTATGGACTGTAGCTGCCAGGCTCCTCTGTCTGTGAGATTCTCCTGACAAGAATACTGGAGTAGGTTGTCATTTCCTCCTCCAGGGATCTTCCTGACCCAGGGATCAAATCTGGATCTCTTATGTCTCCTATGGAAGGCGGGTTCTTTACCACTAGCGCCACCTGGGAAGCCCCTTGTACATGCATACATTGTTTAAACGTCCCACCTACTCTGTCTCTCCCAGTCAGCACAGTTGGAAAGCGGGACTTCATTTGCCAATTTATTAAAAAGCTACCCACACACTTTCAAGATTAGATGCATGTGGAATTTTTAGAGTGTCACAGATGTGGTTCTGTTTCTAAAAAGAAACTTTTCCTTATTAAAATCTATTCAGCAGTGCCAAATTAAACATTGCAGTCAAATATAGCACAAGAAGCCTAATAAGCTAATACATATATAAAAGCAACTTTTCTAGAAATTTTGATTTTTATGATGTTTTTTCCTCCTGAAAGTCCAAAAGCAATCTGAATGCCCATCACCTAACCCACTGAACACTTGCTATTAATTTCGATTTACTTTTAAAGGTCTTCTATTAAGTGAACAAGGGTTCAGTATGTAGAAAGGCAGCTTGATTTTCCTTCTTTTGACATCTGCTCAAAATGAGCTATGATATCATCAATCATATTAACTCTGTGGTATTGTATTATTCCTTGGGTGTTCCCCAGATTTTATCTGACAACTTTTTCTAGGATTCAAACCATAAACACTTCCTCTGGAGACTGTAATTAGAGGTATAGATAAAAATCCAAGGACTAAACCTGATAAAAAGCAAAAAGAAACTGAGACGTAGTTTTACATTGCCTCTTTCTCCAACTTCAAAATTAATTTGTCACAATTTTCTACAAGAAATCAGTAGAAAAAATAGAACCTAAAAATCTAAAGAAGTAGGTTTAACTACCAAAACTAAAGAATAGACAAATTTCTGAAATGATATTACTTTTATCCGATAATGTTACAAAGCAGAATGAGAAAATATATACTATTATCAATTTGAGCAGAATGTAATAATTGGCACAGTGGTAGCTAAAACAGTAATTATGCTGTATGCTTCGGCACTCAGTCATGTCCGACTCAATGAGACCCCACGGACTGTAGCCCACCAAGGCTCCTCTGTCTGTGGGGCTTCTCCAGGCAAGAATACTGGAGTGGATTGCCATGCATGCCTCCAGGGGATCTTCCCAACCCCGGGATCCATCTCAGGTCTCCTGCATTGCAGGAGAATTCTTTACCATCTGAGTCACCAAGGAAGCCCAATTATGCTTTAGAAGTAATGATTTTTCTCACTTTAAGAATAGAAATGATGATTTTTATCACTTTAAGAATTATGAAGTATTTTTATTGACAATTTCTAGTAGTATCCCCTTTGTACAACAAAGAACAATGAATAACATAGTTTTGTTCAAAGCAAGGAACTTCATGGGAAAATAGTAGCACATTTCCTCAAACGTAGAACATTTCTATTGCTATTTTTGGATATCTACATGCAACCCCAGAATACAGAACCCAATTCTCAATTAAATGTCCCAACTGTTGCAAGCATTTTTTTTTTAAAGCTACTTAATGTTTATCAGAATTATAAACAGCAGCATAGCAGAAGGAGTGCTTTGTCATAGTAATTTATCTATACACTGAATGTATTATTATTAATTATAAATTTTAGTTATTACATTATAATGTAAGCATCATGAACACTTTGTGAAGAAACTAGATCGCTTTCACTCAATGTCTCATTTTTCTTGTGCCGAATGCAGCTTAGCCTTGTGCATAGCCATATGACTGGGTGAATTGAATATGGATAGATGGAAATAATGTCCACTAGTTTTAGGCTTGGCCCATGCAGAATTTCCACATGCAATGCTCTACATTCTTTCCTCTTTCATGGTGACCTTGGAAACTATTTGTGGAACATGGTGGAACCACAAGGTGGAACGAGATCAGCTCTCTGAAACATGGAGAAAAGCCATTTGGCAATCAGGGACACTCATTTAGGGCTTTGAGTGAGTGAGCAATAAACCACTGATGCTTCAGAGTTTATTTATTAGAACAGCTAGAGTTACCTTTGTTACTACAAGGTTGGACTAATTTAGATGTGGTTCAGAATTGTTTATTAAGTCTGGATACAACGTGTCTATGGAAATGTTGGACCAAAGTGATTTACTAATAATTTCCACATAGGAACTCAAGTCCTAGTAAAAAGTTCACTTTCATCTGACCTGCTTTGACATGAGGAAACTAAGGAATTTGAGAATAAAAATCAAACAGGAATAAAATAGAGCTTAAGGACTCACTTATAGCACCAGCTGCATCATCTTTCCATGGTAAAAATATGTTGGGAGAAATTCCAGTTACTCACAACCACTGCTTATATACAAAGCTCAGAAGTTTTTGAAACTTAGTTCTTAGGTTCAGACCACAGGAAGTGACTGGCTTCCAAAGGGATGATTTCCAGTTCTGTATAATTTTTGCATCACACTTAACCCCTAATGTAATTGGCCTTCTTTACTTAATTGAAGGCAGTAACCATGAGGAAGAAGGATGAACACAGGTTTCATGACCCAGCCCATCATTCTTCATATAGAAATACACCTTCTTAGGGACTTCCCTTGTGATTCTGTGGGTAGGACTTGGCCTTCCAGTGTAGAAGCAATATTGTAACAAATTAAACAAAGATTTCAAAAAATGGTGTGTATTAAAAAAATCTTAAAGAAATGCACCTTCCTAGAAGGCAATGGCAACCCACTCCAGTACTCTTGCCTGGAAAATCCCATGGGAGGAGCTTGGTAGGCTGCAGTCCATGGGGTCACTGAGAGTTGGACACAACTGAGCGGCTTCACTTTCACTTTTCACTTTCGTGCACTGGAGAAGGAAATGGCAACCCACTCCAGTGTTCTTGCCTGGAGAATCCCAGAGATGGGGGAGCCTGGTGGGCTGCAGTCTGTGGGGTTGCATGGACACAACTGAAGCGACTTAGCAGCAGCAGCAGCAGACACGCCAGCATCATTTTCTTTTCTTTATTTTTTTTTCCTGCAAACACTCTAGAAATATTAAAAGTAATAGGGAGATATAAAAGTCATAGAAGACAACCTCAGCAAAGGCAGACCAGCATTGGGAGAAATGTAACAGTGATGTACAACACTCCCAGATCCCTTTGGAGCATCTAAAGTAGAGTTGCCATATTATAGTTGACAACTTTTGGGCTGATGGTCAATCCATAGCCTAACAACTCTGGGAATGTCCTCTCATTCAAAAGAAGTCTGTTTCTAGGACTCATGTTGTACATTGTGATTCCATCCAGACCACGGTGCACTGGATCAGTTAAGGGAGATAAAGACTCTCCCTCCTGAGATTCTGGGATTTAGATTCAGCAATGGCATTAAATATAGGTGGAACTAGATATGGTGCTGTGTAAACTGTACTGTCTACTGGAAAGTGGTACCAGTCTTCAGAGGAGAGTGATTTGGGCCTAGAGATGAGAGAATCTGGGCAAGAGAGAGAGAGAGAGAGAGAGAGAGAGAGAGAGAGAGAGAGAGAGAGAGAGAGAGAAAGATTTAGAGAAAGAAACAAGATGACAAAGACAGAGACAAATAACAAGAGAGAAAGAAAAATTTGTTAGACTGTACTAGATGCTATCGACACAATTGATCCCTTTGGTAACAGATTTGAAATCTCAGTTCCTATTGCAAACTTGCCATCAATAAGCATTTTAAGTAAACGAATGAGAGGGAGCCTAGATTACTACCAGCTTTCATCTTTCCCTGGTTACAGATCCTCTGGAACATGGTCAGCTTCTAGATTAGTCCAGAATAAAGATGCAAATGAATGGTACAGTCGAGGCTCCCTCGTACAGGCCTGTTTGGCCTGCTAATAAATTATGCTTTTGATAAGCCTTTCTCTTTCAACTCCTTTCTAACTCTCATAATTTTTTAAAATCTCTGCTTTACTAATTTTTAAACAAGTCATTTCCTACTTATCTGTAAAGGTCTGGATCATGTGTCACCTCCTCGGTGAAGTTTTATCAACTTCTGTTAGACCAAGTTAGTCATTTCTGCACCTGTGTTTTCATAGTACTTTCCACATTCCTGAACTGTAACAGTTTGCTTATGCAACTCTCAGCTCTCACACTGGGAGTACTTGTGGGTGAAACTGTAATGTACTTTTCTTTGAGTCTCTAGACTCTAGTACTATCTGGCATATTGTAGGTTCTCAATAAATGTTCCTGAAATGAATGAATGGATGCTCTCAGTTTAGTGTTACTTCCTCTGTGGTATTTTAAAACACCAAGATAGTCTTTAAAATGTGTGCACCCTCAATATTTTGAAGAAAACTTTCCATTCTCAGGAACTGTCCACATTCATTTTGAGGTGCTTTTCCAGAATACATATTATTCTGCAATTAACACATTTTCATAAGGAATGACTCAGTTCTACCTATAGCTAGAGTTCATGATCAAATAAGCCTTTGCATTCCAAAAATACTCCTAGAATTAGTTTACATTTTGAGAAATTATATAAGAAAAATTAAAAAAAAACTGCTATGGTTTAGAATTGCTAACAAGAAGCAATCCTCTATATTATGTCAGTTACACCAAGCAATCCTCTATATGTCAGTTACACCATGAAGCATTAAACTGCTTTGAAGAAAACTATGAATTAAAATAGAGATGTCTGTAGAGATCTAGATAAGCCTAAACTATATTAGCAGGATAATGGAGTGAAACAATTTATATATCCTAAGTCTCAGTAAAGCTATGCCTTTATCACATTGGAATCAAGATTTCTGCACTCACTGCTATTAATCCAGGAGGTAGATATACATAGCTAAAGTCCGTGGATAACTTGCACAGCTATGGGGCGGTTGCTTTCTTTTTTTACATAGAAGCATGTGCTATTGGAGCTCCAGACTTTTTAACATCTACAGAGGTAAAAAAAAAAAAAAAGCAAAAGCAAAGGGATTAAAAAATTTCTGTATGTATTTCTTTCTGTCTCTCTCTCTTACATATATATGCAAAATTATACATATAATATATGCATGTATATGTAATAAGATTTATATGTACACTAATTATATTTATATGTGTGTATTTGTGTATACACATACAAAAATATGTGTATAATTAAATATATATATATATATATATACATACATATAAATCCAAATGAGCTTTTCTGATTTTTTTTTCTTCAACCTTTTTCATAAGGTGAAGTTTCATCAAACCACATCATGTGACTCTCTAGGAACCTCACTGAACGAGTCTGACTCATCGTCTGGGAATTTTAAATAGGCATGTGCTTCCATGAGAGCTAATACTTAAAAACACACATACAAACTGGCAGTGAAAGAGAGAAAAAAAGAAAAAAACTCAAGTGAAACTTTTGCTTGGCACAAACACTCGGGTCAGGCACCGGCCACTCAGTATTTCACAGTTAATTACCAGGTGGCACTACCTTGAGAGTGAAGGTGGTGGCTCAGTGCTCAGGGGACAGAAGCGGTAAATCTACAGTTCATATCGTTAAGCCAGCCAGGTTGGATTAATCAGTGAAAGGAACTGCCCCTGAAATAGTTGACCCTAATTCCCTCTGAGATACAAAGTTTTCCTCGGAACCAAGGGCTATGTCTGCCCACTAGTGGTAAGATGGCAGAGCTGGCACCCAGACATTCCCTAGAGGGATTTAGGCCAAGTTCTATCTGCATCAATGTGGGATGGCAATGATCATCTAGTCTGATTTTGTAAGTCATGGTTTGGGGATCTATCAACTCAGTTCTCTCAGAAGTTAGAGCAACACAGGCCAAGTCAACTTCAAGCAAAAACTTCTATTTTCAAAATTTACCTAAAACACTTACTAATGGTAAGTTTGCAATAGGAACTGAGATTTCAAATCTGTTACCAAAGGGATCAGTTGTGTCAATAGCACCCAGTCCAGGCTAACACCTTTCTTCTTTTTTCCCAGATCTTTTTAAAAGCATAAATTTATTTCTTTGGCTGTGTTGGGTCTTAGTTGTGGCATGTGGGGACTTTGTTGCAGGGCGCGGACTCTAACTGAGGTGAAGGGGTGCAGTAGACGTGTTCCAAGGCATGTTGGGTCTTAGTTCCCTGACTAAGGATTGAACCCCCATCCTCTGCATTGCGAGGCAGATTCTTAACCACTGGACCACTGTGGAAGTCCCTCTTTCCAGATTTTCATAGCATACCACACTGGGATATTTTCTGGTTTGAATACCACTTAATGTTCTTCAGTTGTCAATGGAATTAATTTTTAAAAATATTTAGGTTGGATTTCAAGCTCTTCTGCCAATTTTATCCCAACTGATATTTTCATCATTATCTCCATTAAGTCCCTAAAAAAGTCCATAGTCTAATTAAACTCAATTCAACACTGTTCTCAGTAGAATTTTCGTGCTTTGTCCTCTATGTTTGGCTCATCACTGCTCAGTTCAGTTCAGTTGCTCAGTCGTGTCCGACTCTTTGTGAATCCATGGACTGCAGCACTCCAGGATTCCCTGTTCATCACCAATTCCTGAAGCTTGCTCCAACTCATATCCATTGAGTCAGTGATCCCACCCAACCATCTCATCCTCTGTCGTCCCCTTCTCCTCCTGCCTTCATTCTTTCCCAGCATCAGGGGCTTTTCCAGTGAGCCAGTTCTTCGCATCAGATGGCCAATGTATTGGAATCCAGCTTCAGCATCAATCCTTCCAATGAATATTCAGGACTGATTTCCTTTAGGATTGAGTAGTTGGATCTCCTTGCTGTCCAAGGGACTCTCAAGAGTCTTCTCCAACACCATAGTTCAAAAGTATCTATTCTTTGGTGCTCAGCTTTGTTTATAGTCCAACTCTCACATCTGTACATGACTACTGGAAAAAAACCATAGCTTTGACTAGATGGACCTTTGTTGGCAAAGTAAAGTCTCTGCTCTTTTAAAATGCTATCTAGGTTGGTCATAACTTTTCTCCCAGGGAGCAAGCATATTTTAATTTCATGGTTTGCAGTCACCATCTGCAGTGATTTTGAAGTCCCCCAAAATAAAGTTTGTTACTGTTTCCACTGTTTCCCCATGTATTTGCCATGAAGTGATGGGACCAGATGCCATGATCTTAGTTTTCTGAATGTTAAGTTTTAAGCCAACTTTTTTTATTCTCCTCTTTCACTTTCGTCAAGAGGAACTATTTACATGTTCCACCTATACAAGTATCACCTTTGATTAAAGTAAAACCTAACATCATCATAAATTACTGTCACAATATGTACTAATTTTGTGGCACTTGTGATAGTCTATTTTCATGGTCTTATTTCATTTTCTTATTCTTTTTTTCACCCATATAATGTTTACTGAAGGTATTTTCCTTATAACAGGGCATTTAAAAATACTTGCTGAAAGTAAAACACAGAAATAAGTTAGTGGCTTAACTTCTAGGTCAAAACACAAATCTGTCATCTGGCAAAATTTTACTGTGATCCAAAGCAATGTGACAAAGCTACCTCACCAGGGGTTTAGTTTTCCTTATCATCTCTAAGTGTTTCAACCTTGCATTATGAGTAGAAGGCCACTGGATGTCTTACTGACTCCCTGGTAAAGTATAAAATTTCTATGACTGTCACACAAGTATTAGATTTTATGATGTGCAAAGTTTCTCAATGTTTTAGCATCTTTTCAAATAAAATTTTGAGTCCTATAATATCACTGGAAAATTTAAACACATTTTTAGATAACATGATATTTGTTACAAATGTTAAATTTGATAGTTTTCCTTCTAATTTATAACTCATAGTTCCTCACTTTATATCCCAAATAA
>SJYC01019603.1:0-13740 GCA_006408675.1 Madoqua kirkii
TTATGATGTGCAAAGTTTCTCAATGTTTTAGCATCTTTTCAAATAAAATTTTGAGTCCTATAATATCACTGGAAAATTTAAACACATTTTTAGATAACATGATATTTGTTACAAATGTTAAATTTGATAGTTTTCCTTCTAATTTATAACTCATAGTTCCTCACTTTATATCCCAAATACAGACTCAAAGAGTGTTTGGTTTAATTTTTTTTAAAGCTTCTTCCAGAGTTTACTTCGGGTTCCATTTTCATAATTGTTCAAGATGATCTGTCAGCTTTTCTTCATTCCAATACTTTTATTTCCTAGTTTAAAGAAAAATTCAAGTTATTAACAAACTAAAAAAACAGTTTTAATTCAAAAGACATTTATTGAGCATCTTTTATGTTTCAGGCCACCCAGTAGAAACATGTAGAAATGTCTGGAATATCTTTTATCAGTAACAGCTGTGAGTCTTTGCAGACTGAGGGATGTTTTTACATAGATCTTATAATATCAACTATGGCTAGACAGATTATTTTCTAAATCACTTTTTATTTACTTATTGATTAGATTCATTGTTCATGGAAATATGGGAAATACAGTGCAGTCATTGGCAAAACCAAAAGACTTGAATAACTGATATGTACGTTGGTATTTATTATTGGTTTGTGTGTTATCCATTATACTCCTTTAGAAAGAAATTTAGCTAGGGAGGAAACAGGATACAAAAATAGAAATGATGTAAGAAAAAAAGATCAAGATGACTTTCCATGATAAATACACAACAAAATCTAATCTTTATTGCAATTAGTGGCTTAGGCAAGTAGGAACAATTTGAAGACTACCATCATTCAGAAATATTTTATGTCTTAACAAGTTGGAGTCAGAAAGAATAAAGCACCTAAAGGCACAGATTTTCCTTACAGCATTTGTGTCTCCAATCTGCAAATTAAGTAACAATGTGACACAAGAGAAAACAGTGATGACAGATAAGAGCTGTTACAAATAAGTATAAAGCCCCAAAGAAGGATGTCAAATGAGGCTTATTTTTATATGTGTAGTGGTTTAGTTTCTAAGTTGTGTCCAACTCTTGTGACCCCATCGACTGTAGCTCTCAAGGCTCCTCTGTCCATGGGATTTCCTAGGCAAGAATACTGGAGTAGGTTGCCATTTCCTTCTCCAGGGGATCTTCCTGATCCAAGGATTGAAGAGCAGTCTTCCGCATTGAGGCGGATTCTTTACCAACTGAGCTACCAGGGAAATCCATTTTTACATGTAGGCCAGAATAAAAGGATTCCATTATCATCCAGGCCATACACTTTCCCTTTTAAATAAATGCTAATATAATATTTGTATTTTGCATGTAGACAGAACTAGATGCTATGACAGCTGTGGAACGGAATAGTATAAACATGCTTTTCAGTTTTGCATAATACTTATTTTGTTCTGGTCACATGAAAAGTAATTCCAGGAAAGGACTAGAGGACAGTTTTAAATTCATTCTCCTTAATTTCCTCCTAAGGTTCAACCTCCAAACACCATCACAGTGGCGATTAGGGTAACAAAAAGGAATTTTGGGAGGGACATAAACATTCAAACCACAATAGTACCCATAGAAGGATATTTTCAAGATAAGTCAAATTCAGGTGCATAAAAAATACGAGAAAATGCTTAGTGTACAAAGGTATTGTTAATGGTTACAGAATTCATGCATTCTTATAAAAACACTTCCAGCTCTCTACTGCAGAGCACAAATAGCCATGGATTCAAATGAGTAAGAGAACTTTCTGCTTCACTGTTGTCAAAATTTTTAAATTTATACTTTTATAATATAGTTTTAAAATTGGGATTTGTTCTCCTTTCTGGGTGTGAAAGTAATATGTACTATCTGCAGATGTGTTCAGAACCTGAAAAGAAAGGACATAAAAATCACCTATAATCTCATCATTCAAAGATAAAAAACAATTCTAATGTTAACTATTTCTATTATTTTGGGATATGTATAGCATTGGGCTTCCCAGCTAATGCTAGAGATAAAGAATCTGTCTGCCAGTGCAGGAGATGTAAGTGATGTGGGTTTTATCCTTGGGTTAGGGAGGTGCTCTGGAGAAGGAAATGGCAGTCCACTCCAGTATTCTTGATGGGGAATCCCATGGACAGAGGAGCCTGGAGGGCTACAGTCCATAGGGTCGCAAAGAGTTGGACATGACTGAAATGACTTAGGCACACATGCATAGCATAGTATACTTTTTTTTCCCCCAGAAGGCAAAAGAAGAGTTCCAATTAAATAAGTATTTTATGGTAATTTTAATAACATTTCTCATGAAATGGTAAAGTTACAGTGACTTGTAGTGCTGAGATAAAGACAAGTTTGCTTTCAAAAAGCAATGGGAAATGTCAGGTTTACCTATAGCTGTGCACTTCATTTTTAAGTGTGTCGACCAGCGATTCACTGACTTTAGCTTTGTAGCTGCTTTTTCAATGTTTACTGGACACATCTTCACCAGGCAAGAGCTTTTCTCCCCACTGGTTATTGATGAAGTTTGTCAGTAGCAATGTGCTTAGTGTATTCATGTCAGTCACTCAACATTGGAAATATTCTCTGAGATAGATGCTTTCATCTATTCTTCCTCAGGCAACCAAAAAGCTTCTGCTGGCTTAGAGTCAGTTACTTCACCTCAGGTAATCTTTGCACTCCTTAGAATACCTTTATATCAGACAGACTACAATTTGCTTCAGTTACACAGATGAGACATCTTTTGAAAGAGTACGGTCTAATTGAAACTGTCTTGAATGTCTTTATCTAGACAGCATCTATTATAATATCTATTTTTAAATACACTTAATATTTTCCAATTTTCAAGCTGATTAAGGTTTGAAGTGTGAAAAAAATCATACCTTTCATCTTTTAAATATTTTTGATAATTCTAATGGTCAGTCCTTAAATGATCTTAAATCTTAACATGGTTAGCTTAAAAGATTTCATGATTAGAAAATGAAAACAAAATGAAAAATTGAGAACACATGTATTTTCTGTCTCAACACTGACAATGTAGCAGAATGAAAGGCTGAACATTAAAACATGAATATTTTTTCAGAATATAAAACGGTTCTTTTTATTCCTCTCGACTTTATTCAACTATTGTTTTTAAAAATATTCATTTAGGCCTTTCCTTACATTTAAGGCAGTGTGCTAAAATCACAAACTGTCAGTATTTATTGGATATACTTCTACATAAGTCTAGATTTCAGAATAACTTAGCATGAGCTTCAGAATCAAGTTTCATTAGCAATTCTCAGCTCTCAGTTATTCTTAAATTTTAACGCTTTCAACTTGACATTATTGATTCTAGGTCATTCCTCACTTTCTCTCCAGAGAGAACACTCCTCTTTCCTCCAAGCTTACTTCTCTTTACAGCCCATCTCCTTAGAAGTCTTAATCTTTTGTTGTTGTTTTGAAATTCATAATTTATTATGTAAATAACACAGGAATGAATTATCACATTGAAAGATTCAAGCCACACAGAGTCATGTAGAATAAATGGTACAAATCACACTCTTGTCAACCATACTGTGAAGTTCCTAAGCAGAGATAATCTCTTTTTATAATCCAGGGTGAGATGTCTTCTCTTTTTTCTGTTCATGTATGTATATACATATTGCTTTAAATATAAATCAAATCATAGTACATACATTGTTCTGTGACATGTTTTTCACTTAACAGTTAACTTAGGAGTTTGGTCCTGATTATTACATGAGTCTCTTTAATTGCTGCACAGCGTTTTATGATAATTGATACTTTATAATTTATTTCAAAGTCTCCTTTTATGGATGTTTGGTTCTTTTCTAATTTTTCAATAGCTTAAAATACATAACAAAACACATGTAACTCTATTATTATGCACATATTTCTTTGAGATCATTACCTAGAATCAAATCCTGCATCAAAACATGCATATATAAATTCTGACTACTGCTGAAAAATTGCTCTCAAATTATTTTGAATATTCAAAACAACTATATGGGGCTCCCCAGGTGGCTAAAGATAAAGACTCTGCCTACCAGTTCAGGAGATGCAGATTAGATCCCTGGGTCAGGAAGATCCCCTGGAGTATAACTGGCATTCCACTCCAGTATTCTTGCCTGGAAAATTCCATGGACAGAAGAGCCTGGCAGAGCCCACAGTCCATGGGAATTCAAAAAGTTGGACACAACTGAGCGACTGATCATACTCACACAACCATTATATGACAGCACTCAGAAATCTTTGCCAACACAGAATATTAATGCTGATATTAGTCAGAGTTCCATCAGGATAATAGAAACAACACCAGTTATTTTAAAAGGAAGAATTTAATATTGATTTTGGAAGTGGTTAAACAGATACTGGAGGAATGATAAGACAAAATAATAAACTGAAGTATAAGTCAGTGCAGGACACAGCTACCATCCTTTTGTTTATATACACACATATATATAAATTTTAATATATATCTAAAATTATATATATAAATATATGTATGTACATATATACTTTAAAAAGGAGGATTTATTCTTAAATGCTATTAATTTCTTTGATCTCCTTTTAAAATATTACAATTTTCTGGACATATCATTCTGTGGGATTTCATTATATAGAAGCATATTGTGGTGATGGTTTCATGTATGTATGCTGCTGCTGCTAAGTCGCCTCAGTCATGTCCGACTCAGTGTGACCCCATAGATGGAAGCCCACCAGGCTCCGCCATTCCTGGGATTCTCCAGGCAAGAACACTGGAGTGGGTTGCAATTTCCTTCTCCAACGCATGAAAGTGAAAAGTGAAAGTGAAGTTGCTCAGTCGTGTCTGACTCTTAGCGACACCATGGACTGCAGCCTACCGGGCTCCTCCGTCCATGGGATTTTCCAGGCAAGAGTACTGGAGTGGGATGCCATTGTCTTCTCCATCATACATATATACTTAGCTCCAAAACTCATTAAGTGGTATACCTTGACTATGTACAGATTTTTGTATATCAGTCATACCTCATGGAAAAACAAACCAGTTCCAAATTGGGAAAGGAGTACATCAAGGCTGTATATTGTCACTCTACTTATTTAACTTGTATGCAGAGTACATCATGCGAAATGCTGGGCTGGATGTAACACAAGCTGAAATCAAGATTCCAGGATAAATATCAATAACCTCAGATATTCAGAGCCCCCACCCTTATGGCAGAAAGCAAAGAAGAACTAAAGAGATTCTTGGTAAAACTCAAAGAAGAGAGTGAAAACGCTGGCTTAAAATTCAACATTCAAAAAACTAAGATCATGGCATCTGGTCCCATTACTTCATGGCAAATAGATGAGGAAACAATGAAAACAGTGAAAGACTTTATTTTCTTGGGCTCCAAAATCACTGCAGATGGTGACTGCAGCCATGAAATTAAAAGACGTTTGCTCCTTAGAAGAAAAGCTATGAAAAACCTAGACAGCATATTAAAGAGCAAAGACATACGTTGCCAAAAAAGTTTCTTCCAGTCAAAACTATGTTTTTTCCAGTAGTCAGGTACGGATGTGAGAGTTGGACCATAAAGAAAGCTGAGTGCTAAAGAAATTATGCTCTTGAACCGTGGTGTTGGAGAAGACTCTTGAGTCCCTTGGACAGAAAGGAGATCCAGCCAGTCCATCCTAAAGGAAATCAGTCCTAAATATTCATTGGAAGGTCTGATTCTGAAGCTGAAACTCCAATATTTTGGCCACCTGATGTGAAGAACTGACTCATTGGAAAAGCCCCTGATGCTGGGAAAGAATGAAGGCAGGAGGAGAAGGGGACGACAGAGGATGAGATGGTTGGGTGGGATCACTGACTCAATGGGCATGAGTTTGGGAGTTGGTGATGGACAGAGAAGCATGGCATGCTGCAGAAAGGGGTCACAAAACGCCAGACATGACTGAGTGACTGAACTGAACTGAGTCCCAAAAGCAACCAGAAATATATCTTGAAATGTCCATTATGTACTTTGGAAAATTGAGCTAGAATTACCAATATTGTGAAGAAAATCATTGTATTTAAAACAAAAATTGGGGCACTTAGACCAAAAGAAATGTCTTAAGCAATAAAAGCATATTGTCATCATGCTTTATATCAGAGGTCAAAGGAGTTACAAATTTAGGATACTCAAGAAAAGAAAATGTGAGCAAGGACTTTGTGTCCACTGAAAATGACCTTCAATTTTAAAGGTCATAAGCAAGCTGTTATGAATGTTCAACAACTCAAGAGATACTGTTCCTTGTGTCCTTTCAAAGGGTTCTCTTAGAGAACAGACCAGAACTGTTGGAGAAGCATCTGAAGAATGGATGGGTTTACGAATGCCACACAACTGTAGATTACTAGAGACAAAGAGAAGTTGTTAAAAAAGAAAACATTTAAAAGGCAGAGTATTTAAGTAATAGTCAGAGCTTCATTTTTATCAACACCAATGGATTCTCGAAGATCATGGAATTACACCAATGTTCTAAGGGTAGGAACTGTCAACTGTGAATTCCGTCTTTAGGTAAAGAAGCTTTTAAAAATGATAGCACATAAAGACATTTTCAGGCAAACAAAACCCACCAGAGTTTACCACCAAAAGATTCTAAGTAAAGGAATTTCTGAAGGTAGAAGAAAATGAATCCACTGGATAGTCTGAGATGTAAGAAAAGATGAGTATATCATTGATAAAAAGATGATAAATGTGTGAGTGATTCTAAACAAATACAATCAAACATGAATTACATAATGTAATGATAATACTATCTTGTTTAAAACATTTTCAAACCTCAGGATAATACTAAAGCATATATAGAAAATAGCAAGTATGTCAGAGAAACTTCAGAATAGGAAGGGTGGAGTATTTCTAGAATTTAATAGTAACTGTGATACACTAAGTGCTTCCCCGGAAAAGGCAATGGCACCCCACTCCAGGACTCTTGCCTGGAAGATCCCACAGACAGAGGAGCCTGGTAGGCTGCAGTCCATGGGGTCGCTAAGAGCCGGGCAGGACTTTCACTTTTCACTTTCATGCATTGGAGAAGGAAATGGCAACCCACTCCAGTGTTCTTGCCTGGAGTATCCCAGGGACAGGGGAGCCTGGTGGGCTGCCATCTATGGGGTCGCACAGAGTCAGACACGACTGAAGCGACTTAGCAGCAGCAGCAGCAGCAGCAGCAGCAGCAGCAGCAGCAGCAGCAGCAGCAGCAGCAGCAGCAGCAGCAGCAGCAGCAGCAGCAGCAGCAGCAGCAGCAGCAGCAGCAGCAGCAGCAGCAGCAGCAGCAGCAGCAGCAGCAAGTGCTTCCCTTGTAGCTCAGTTAGTAAAGAATCTGCCTGCAATGCAGGAGATCCAGGTTTGATTCCTGAGTCGAGAAGATCCCCTGGAGAAGGAAATCGCAACCCACTCCAGTATTCTTGCTTGGAGAATCCCATGGACAGAGGAGACTGGCAGGCTACATACAGTCCACACATGACTTAGTGACTAAGCCACCACCACTAAATGATATACTGCAGTATTCTCTTTATCATTGTTTATAATTTATACACATTTTATAAAATTGTTTTATATATGTTTATACTAATAAAAAACAAAGTTTTGGGGGAAAAAAGTCCCTGTAAATCTCCATACCTGCTTCAGATCAGAAAGGGCAGTCTTTGGAAATGTTACTGAAAGACATATTTCTTTCTAAATTTATTGTCAAATTTATTAGCTATGGTATGTTAATAAGAAAGTATCATCTTGATGCATTTCATGCTGTTCAGGCTACATGAAAGAAATAGGAAAAACATTTTTTTTTCTTCTCTGGGAGTTACAGTTGTAATAAAACTGAAGTTGAAGTGATATAGTATTAACCGCTTTCCTTATTAGCTATGCAATTTCCCCTGCTAATTTCTACCCTTTCTTTTCTATATATTAAGATAAATACAGTCATTAGTATTACATTGTGGAAAAGACACTAACACGATGATAGTTTCACGCGAATATTTTCATGGTACCTACAGCGAGAAAATACAAGTTTGTCCTCAGAGAGCTTTAATGTAGTGATAAGTTAACACCTGGTATGAGAAGGGAGGAGCAGAAGACAATGAAAGAAAGAGCTTGGAAGCTTTAAATGTAAATGAACGTTAATCATGAAAAACACTGATTAAAGTGTAATGATGTAAAAGTTAATCTAGCTACTGTGCAATTAACTCAAAATTACAACCATATATTGTATGTGTAACCACATCCAGAGAAACATATTACATTTAAAAAAATTAAACCGCTTTAACAGGATGCTTATGGGAGTTGCTGACAGACAGCTATACCAATTTGATAATTAACTTTTTAAGGCTAGTTCACATTTTGTGTTCCTAATTAATGCCTACTTAATTTTTGATACATTCTATATTAACTTAAGTGCCAATTAAATGCTGTGCTAGCTCTAGGAATGAAGAAATTTCTAAACCTCAAAAACCATGTGGTTTTATCATTAAATGGCTCAATAGAAATCAACTAAGACCACTTTCTCACTAATACCTTAATAAATCTACCCTTGAACAAAATTAATAAAAATAAAATGTAATTGGCTTTCATGACAGTGAATTCAAGTGATCACTGTGATGATAGTTTCTAATTATATGGTCACTTATAAAAGTTTCTAAAGATAACCTCCACAAATATAATAATTTCTGTAAAGTCACATCAGAGGCACTTAATTATCCTTTCATCCTTCAGCTGGAAAGCAGGGTTGAAATCCTATCATCCTTAACTTTCTGGAAGCTTCATTTTACCTTTCACCTTTAGATCTTCAATCCATTTGGAATTGATTTTTATATAAAGTATAGACCAAAATTCATCTTTTAAAAATGCTATTCAACTCGCCCAGCAGCATTAAATCCCAAATGACCAGCAGGGATAATGTTATCATAAGTTAAACGTCTACTTGTATCTTTGATTTTTTTCTTGAGTACATATTCTGTCCAAAATTTCTATTTATCCTGCACCAAAACCACATTATTTGGTTGGTACAACATTATACCAAGTCTTAAAAAAATTTTTTTTTGAAGAATAATTGTTTTACAGAATTCTGTTGTTTTCTGTCCTACCTCAACATGAATAGCCATACATGTATCTTCTCCCTTTTGACTCCCCTCCGATCTTCCTCCCCATCCCACCGCTCTAGGTTGATACAGAGCCCCTGTTAGAGTTTCCTTAGTCATACAGCAAATTCCGTTGGCTCTCTATTTTACATATGGTAATGCAAGTTTCTATGTTACTCTTTCCATACATCTTACCCTCTCCTCCCTTCTCCCCACGTCCATAAGTCTATTCTCTATGTCTGTTTCTCCATTGCTGCCCTGTAAGGAAATTCTTCAGTACCATTTTTCTAGGTTCCATATACATGCATTAGAATACAATATTATCTTTCTCTTTCTGACTCACTTCACTCTGTATAATAGGTTCTAGATTCATCCACCTCATTAGAACTGACTAAAGGCATTCCTTTTTAAGGCTGAGTAATGTTCCATTGTGTGTATGTACCACAACTTCTTTATCCATTCATCTGTTGGATATCTAGGTTGCTTCCATGTTCAAGGTATTGTAAATAGTGCTGCAGTGAATAACGGGATACATGTGTCTTTTTCAATTTTGGTTTCCTCAGGGTATATGCCTAGGAGTGGGATTGCTGGGCCATATGGTGGTTTTATTACTAGATTTTTAAGGAATCTCCATACCGTCTTCCATAGGGGCTGTATCAATTTACATTCCCACCAACAGTGCAAGAGTGTTCCCTTTTCTCCACACCTTCTCCAGCATTTATTGTTTGTAGACTTTTTGATGATGACTATTCTGATGGGTATGTCCTTACCGCTGCCATTTCTGACCTTCAAGGTTGGATAGCTCCTCTAGGCCCTCCTGCGCCTGCGCAGCCAGGGTTCCTTGGGTTGCACCTCCCGGCTGCCGGCCCAGCCCTCGGGCATGAGTGGCTCCTCCCAGCTGCCTCCCCTGGCCTTGGGCTTGGGATGGCTCCTCAGAGTCACTGCCCCTGGCCTCTGGCTCGAGATGGTTTCTCCCAGCCGCCCCTGACCTCGGACGCGGAGGGTGTCTCCTCCCGGCCGGCGCCACTGACCTCAGACGCGGGGTAGCTCCTCTTGGTGGCTCCTGTGCTGTCGCAGCCTGGCACTCTTGGCCACTGCCCCTAACTTTGGACGTGGGATAGTTCCTCTTGGCCGCGCTCAGTGCGCCGGCTCGCCGCCGAGCGCCAAAGAATTGATGCTTTTGAACTGTGGTGTTGGAGAAGACTCTTGAGAGTACCTTGAACTGCAAGGAGATCCAACCAGTCCATTCTGAAGGAGATCAGCCCTGGGATTTCTTTGCAGGGAATGATGCTGAAGCTGAAACTCCAGTACTTTGGCCACCTGATGCGAAGATTTGACTCATTAGAAAAGACTCTGATGCTGGGAGGGATTGGGGGCAGGAGAAGAAGGGGACAACCAAGGATGAGATGGTTGGATGGCATCACCGACTCGATGGACGTGAGTCTGAGTGACCTCTGGGAGATGGTGATGGACAGGGAGGCCTGGCGTGCTGCTATTCATGGGGTCGCGAAGAGTCAGACACGACTGAGCGACTGAACTGAACTGAACTGATTCTGACGGGTGTGAGGTGATACCTCATTGTGGTTTTGATTTGCATTTCTCTAATAATGAGCGATGTTGAGCATCTTTTCATGTGTTTGTTAACCATCTATTTGTCTTCCTTGGAGAAAAGCCTGTTTAGGTCTTTTCTCCACTTTTTAATTGAGTGGTTTGTTTTTTCTGGTATTGAGTAGTATGAGCTATTTTTATATTTTGGAAATTAATCCTTTGTCAGTTTTTTCATTTGTTACTATTTTCTCCCATTCTAAGGGTTGTCTTTTCACCTTGCTTATAGTTTCCTTTGCTGTGCAAAAGTATTACATTTAATCAGGTCCCGCTTGTTTACTTTTGTTTTATTTCTGTTACTCTAGGAGGTGGGTCATAGAGGATCTTGCTTTGATTTATGTCAAGTGTTTTGCCTACGTTTTAAGAGTTTTGTAGTTTCTGGTCTTACATTTAGGTCTTTGATCCATTTTGAGTTTATCTTTGTGTATGGTTTTAGGAAGTATTCTAATTTCATTCTTTTACATGTAGCTGTCCAGTTTTCCCAGCACTGTTTATCGAAGAGGCTGTCTTTGTCCTTTTGTATATTCTTGCCTCCTTTGTCAAAAATAAGGTACCTACAGATGCATATTTATTTCTGGGCTTTCTATCTTCTTCCATTGGTCTATATTTCTGTTTCTGTGCCAGTATCATACTGTCTTGATGACTGTAACTCTGTAATATAATCTAGTCAGGAAGGTTGATTCCTCACACTTCATTCTTCTTTCTCAAGACTTCTTTGCCTATTTGGGGTCTTTTGTGATTTCAAATGAATTGTGAAATTTTTGGTTCTAGTTCTCTGAAAAATGCCATTGGTAATTTGATAGGGATCACATTGAATCTGTAGATTGCATTTGGTAGTATAGTCATTTTCACAATATTGATTGTTCCTACCCAGGAACATGGAATATCTCTCCATCTGTTTATGTTGTCTTTGATTTCTTTCATTAGTGTTTTATAATTTTCTGAGTACAGTTCTTTAGTCTCCTTAGGTAAGTTTATTCCTACATGTTTGTTTTTGTTGCAATGGTGAATGGGATTGATTCCTTAATTTATCTAATTTTTAATTGTTAGTATACAGACATGCAAGTGATTTCTGTGTATTAATTTTGTATCCTGCAACTTTGCTGTATTCACTGATTAGCTCTAGTAATTTTCTGATGCTATCTTTAGGGTTTTCACTGTACAGTATCATGTCATCTGCAAACAGGGAGAGCTTTATTTCTTCTTTTCCAATCTGGATTCCTTTTATTTATTTATTTATTTCTTCTCTGATTGCTGTAACTAGAACTTCCACAACTATGTCAAATAATAGTGATGAAAGTGGACACCCTTGTCTTGTTCCTGATCTTAGGGGGATGCTTTCAGGCTTTCACCATTAAGAATAATGTTTGCTTTAGGTTTATCATATATGGACTTTACTATGTTGAGGTGGATTCCTTCTATGCCGATTTTTGGAAGAATTTTAATCATAAATGAATTCATAAGTGAAAGAGGAGAGTGAAAAAGTTAGTTTAAAGCTCAACATTCAGAAAACTAAGATCATGGCATCTGGTCCCATCACTTTATGGCAAATAGATGGGGAAACAGTGAAAACAATGACAGACTTTATTTTTTGGAGCTCTAGAATCACTGCAGATGGTGACTGCAGCCATGAAATTAAAAGACACTTAACTCCTTGGAAGAAAATAATAAAAAGCAGAGACATTACTTTGCTAACAAAGGTCCATCTAGTCAGGGCTATGGTTTTACCAGTAGTTACGTATGGATGTCAGAGTTGGACTATAAAGAAAGCTGACCACCAAAGAATTGATGCTTTGGAATTGTGATGTTGGAAAAGACACTTGAGAGTCCCTTGGACAGCAAGGAGATCCAACCAGTCCATCCTAAAGGAAATTAGTCCTGAATATTCATTGGAAGCACTGATGCTAAAGCTGAAACTCCAATATTTTGGCCATCTGATGTGAAGAAATGATTCATTTGGAACGACCCTGATGCTGGGAAAGATTGAAGGCAGGAGGAGAAGGGGACAACAGAGAATGAGATGGTTTGATGGCATCACTGACTCAATGGACGTGAGTTTGAGTAAACTCCAGGAGTTGGTGGACAGGGAGGCCTGGCATGCTACAGCCCATGGCATCACAAAGAGTTGGATATGACTAAGTGACTGAACTGAACTGAATCATAAATGGGTGCTGAATTTTGTCGAAGGTTTTTTCTGCATCTATTGAGATTATCATATATTTTTTATCTTTTAATTTGGTTTATCACATTGATTGATTTGCATATATTGAAGAATCCTTGCATCCTTGGAATCAATCCAACTTGATCATGGTGTATAAGCTTTTTGATGTGTTGCTGAATTCTGTTTGCTAAAATTTTATTTAGGATTTTTGCATCTATGTTCATCAGTGATATTGGCCTGTAGTTTTCTTTTTTTGTGTGTCTTTGTCTCTTTTGGTATCAGAGTGATGGTGGCCTCATTGAATGAGTTTGGAAGTGTTCCTTCCTCTGAAAAATTTTGAAAGAGTTTTAGAAGTGTTGGTATTAGCTGTTCTCTAAATGTTTGATAGAATTCTCCTGGAAAGACATCTGGTCCTGGGCTTTTGTTTTCTGGGAGATTTTTGATCACAGCTTCAATTTCAGTGTTTGTAATTGGATTGTTCATAATTTCTATTTTTTCCTGGTTCAGTCTTAGAAGATTGAAATTTTCTAAGAATCTGTCCATGTCTCCCAAGTTATCCATTTTATTTTCATACAGTTGTTCATAATAGTCTCTTATAATCCTTTGTGTTTCTGCATTGTCTGTTTTAACCTCTCCCTTATCATTTCTAATTTTGTTGATTTGATTCTTCTCTCTCTTTTTCTTGATGAATCTAGCCAAAGGTTTGTCAATTTTGTTTATCTTCTCAAAGAACCAGCTTTTAGTTTTTAAAAAGTCTTTATTACTTTTTCTTTCATTTCTTTTTCATTTATTTCTGCTCAGATCTTTATAATTTCTTTCCTTCTACTAATTGTGGGGTTTTCTTGTTCTTCTTTTTCCAGTTGTTTTAGATGTAAAGTTAGGTTGTCTATTAGATGTTTCTCG